>BLKR01003353.1:0-149135 GCA_011170035.1 Teleogryllus occipitalis
TCATTCATTTCATTCATTTCATTCATTTCATTCATTTCATTCATTTCATTCATTTCATTCATTTCATTCATTTCATTCATTTCATTCATTTCATTCATTTCATTCATTTCATTCATTTCATTCATTTCATTCATTTCATTCATTTCATTCATTTCATTCATTTCATTCATTTCATTTTATTTATTTCATTTATTTTCATTATTTGTTTCCGGGTACGTAAACGGAACCGCTTCGGCACATTAGATTTGGCGCCAACCGAAGCCTCCACGCCCACTGGCGGAGATAATTCTCCTCCGGTGTGAGTGGGAGATCGCTCCAGGTTGGACAAGCGCTAAGCTTCCGATCTGTCTCCCGACATGTAATGCCACTAAATTTATGTGTAGATGTGTTTAAAAGGGGTAAGGAGAGAAGAGAAGAAGGCCGAGAATGGAAAAATCGCGAGGAGTCCGCAGTGCGTAAGATAAGGTACTGATCCGTTATTTACCTGGCTTTCACCGATGAAAGTGAGGAACGCTACCGATCAGAGTAGCTGGCCGGTATAATTCTCTTCCAGAAAGCGGATGACTTCGACCTAACTACATTCACTACCAAAACTATTCGGACACCTGTAATTCCAAGAACTTTCGTTCAAATCATTAATATATTTTAATTCAGCATAATGTAGGTAAATCCGAGTTAGCACAATAAAATAGCGAAAAACGACTTCTTGGAAAACGAACTCTACGAAGTAAAAATGACCTTTTATTCGTCAGTTATATAAATCAGTGGGCCTCTTAAACTATTCGAATAGAACGCGACTGAACCGAAATATCAGTACTTTAAATATAGAAAGAAACTATCGATCGAACGTTGAAGGTAATCCATGAGCCAGCGACAGTTTGCTCTCGTCACTGATGAATTTGTATCGTGAGAACCACGGCGAAGGAGTAACATGGGTCCCAGAGAGAGAAACAGTACATTCGAACGTCATCTGGCTGCTAAAAATAGCTCAAATGTTAATAAAGAAGAAGCGTCGTCAAGTGACATTATGAGGGTTCAATAGGGAAAACAGAATCTATTGATTCAGTGGTGAGTTGTAGTTGACATTCACATAATTGAAATTATTGAAGGCGTTGTCATTGTCAACAATATTATTTATTATAGAAATAGCAGACTACTAGTCGTTTTTGTGGCTCCCAGACAGCAGAAAACTGATGATGATGGCTAAGCCAACAACAACTTCAATAATTTCAAAACAGAATCTAGCTACACCCTCGAGGGGGACGCCCAAACAGGTTTTTTAATAGAGAATGAAACGGGATTCTAAGGAAGGTGAAAGGAATATCCCGGGTGCCCGAATACTTTCGGAAGTGAGTGTATAGAGGTAGTAACGAGAATTCGGCGCAGTGGGAACTCAAACCTCAGAACCTCCAGGTCAGCGTCGCTCCGGAAACAGTGGCAATGCGGCTTCGATCTAAACACAGACCGTGATTTGAGGGCGGTAGGGAGTCGCACCGAAGTGATAAAGGCGGATTAAGCGTGAGTTGCGCGGGAGGTTAACGCGGGCGGCGTGGGACGCGTGTGTGAATTCTGAGGACTTTTATGGACATCAGGGGCGGGGACCTTATGAGGCTTCAATAAGGAAAACAGAATCTAGCTACACCCTCGAGGGGAGCGCCCAAACAATTTTTCTAATAGAGAAGAAAACTGCATTCCAAGGAAGGTGAAAGGAATATCCCGGGTGTTCGAATACTTTCGGTTCGAGTGTATAGAGGTAGGAAGAAAAATTTGGCGCAGTGGGAACTCAAACCTAGAACCCCAACTCAAACCAACTCCAGGTCGGAGTCGCTTCAGAAACAGTGGCAATGCGGCTTCGATCTAAACACAGACCGTGATTTGAGGGCGGTAGGGAGTCGCACCGAAGTGATAAAGGCGGATTAAGCGTGAGTTGCGCGGGAGGTTAACGCGGGCGGCGTGGGACGCGTGTGTGAATTCTGAGGACTTTTATGGACATCAGGGGCGGGGACCTTATGAGGCTTCAATAAGGAAAACAGAATCTAGCTACACCCTCGAGGGGAGCGCCCAAACAATTTTTCTAATAGAGAAGAAAACTGCATTCCAAGGAAGGTGAAAGGAATATCCCGGGTGTTCGAATACTTTCGGTTCGAGTGTATAGAGGTAGGAAGAAAAATTTGGCGCAGTGGGAACTCAAACCTAGAACCCCAACTCAAACCAACTCCAGGTCGGAGTCGCTTCAGAAACAGTGGCAATGCGGCTTCGATCTAAACACAGACCGTGATTTGAGGGCGGTAGGGAGTCGCACCGAAGTGATAAAGGCGGATTAAGCGTGAGTTGCGCAGGAGGTTAACGCAGCGTGGGACGCATGTGTGGATTCGGTGGCCTTTTATGGGGATCAGGGGCGGTGTGGGGGTGAGGGCCAGGAAGCGATGTGCACAAGAAGGCGAAGGCGGCCTAGAGGCAGAACGGGGCGGCGAGGAGCGGTGTCGCGGGAGCTCGAGTGGGGGTAGGATGTTAGTGTGGTGAGGCGGGGCTGGCTTGTTGTCTCGCAGGAAGGGGTGCACAGGAAGGCGTGGGCGATTTGCTGGCTGCACGAGGGCGGCAGAGGGTGATGCAAGTATAGGGTGGGTGCCGAGTAGAGCCATGCACTGAACGTGTGTGCTTACTGACGAGTAGAGGTGAGGATACTGTGAAGAGGAATGTACGTGCAACGGAAAATGATGGGGCGAATGAAGGATAATTTGATTGAGAACCATTTACTATAGAAATCAGTTGTTCCACACAATGTCCCACAACTTGCGTGCTAGGGACCTTGCGATACATTACTTTAGAAGCAACGTCATCTTCTTAGGAATTAACAATTGGCGAATGTGCCGAGATTAACTGTCTTGTGATTATTGGGAATGTTGATAACAAAATTGAAATATGGTGCTAGCAAGAAATACGTTTCTAAATTGCAGTAAATGAATTATTGCAATTATTTTAGTGTATTCTGATGCGTTTTTCTATCGCTTGATAACTCTACATGCCTTGTCTGTTGTTATCGTAATACTTCTTTTTTATTGAAGTGGTAAAAAATTAAGAAGTTTATTATGGAAAATGGATGTATAATATTGAAATTAAGATATGTTTGAAAATCTCTATTTAAAATTCGGTAATATTGATGTTTGTTTTATAATATCAAAATTGTTTAATATATCCCTAATATAATATTTTACGTCTGATTTTATTTTGGGAAAATTTAGACGCATCAAGTGTTTTTATAATAACATTATAAAATAGTAATTATTATATCATATGTTATAATCTAAATCATATGTTATTATATCATATGCAAAGTGCTAATTCCGATTATCTCGTTAAATACATTTAAAAAAATTGTTATGTTCTAACGAAAAACTTACGTATAAAAGAAAGACAAGTGAAATTTAATTTGCAAATTCAAAACAAAGAACATGACAATACATGACAATAAAATTCCATCATATTGACTTTCCATCATATTTTTTCGAAGTTACTTTAAATTAACTTTGATACTACTTTCAAGAATGGTTTTGCCTTAGTATATTTTGATATTCCTAAATCTTTTGCATTATTTACTATGATTTAGTAAGAAATATTATTGAAAATATGTAACACTATCTTATCTGTGGCATTGATTGAACATTTTTGAATCACAATCATCTAATAGATAACTAATGTACGTGACATTGACTGGATTTCGCATAAAGATGCAGAATAACGCTAGTCGTAGTTCGGTTTAACAACAGTAGACTCTCATAGCACCAACCGCTTACGTGTGTTCGCTTGAAAGTTTTTATAGAGAATGAATCCTTGAGTCCTTCTAAAAGATCATGCCAATCCAATGCCCTCTCTACACCTTTTTCATTTAATGTATTCGGGGCTGTGTCCATCAGCACAGCGTTATGACACCAAGCATGGAATATTACATCTTGTTGATCGGTTGTCCTAGCAACGCGTATTCTTTGACTTTCGAGTTTGCAAACAATGCTATTATTCCTGACGATGGATGCCGATTCTATCATTAAAACTAAGTCCAGGGTTCTTGGCTTATCACACATGACGGAGCCCTCGTGTTAGTGTCGGTCACGGTGCAACCTATAAACGTATTGGATGTAACGAACTTCGACTTAAGAACTAAAGAAATCAGGAAAACTTCATTCACAGAATAATATTCACACTATTCCTACTCCAAACCATGGTACAAAATATGTAGGTAGGTGCTTCAACGCTGGTAGCTAAAATCTGTTTACCAAAACAACTAAATTGATACGGTGGTGCTATCGCAGCCATCGCACCTAAAAATAGGTTTTCTTGGGAACTTAAAACAGTCTTTCTGCAGCTCACGATTCACCAATCACTATCGTAGTTCACTGATCTGCAGTGATGCGTATTGTGGTTCCGAAATAGTCCTACTTTCATAAAGTTTTATTGTGTATATCTACGTTTTATTAATCCTTGATACATCACAACTCCCATGTAGGCTTAAAAATTCATTTTCCAACTAGGTAGCGGGCGTGAAGTTATGTGTCGTCGAGGGCCTGTGGGAAGAAGCGGGGCGAGGCGGTGAGGCACCCGGGCGACCTAGCTAAGTGCCTCGGCGCCGGGGGGCGCCGTCGGGGTCGACTCGGATGACAAGCGGGGGCGGCGGGGGGGGGGGGGGGGAACGAGAGCCCGGGGGGGACAGGGAGCAAATGCGACCGGTGGCCAACTAACCGGAGCAACGGCCACTCCCGGGCCGGGGTGAGGAGGGGGGGAAGGGGCGGTCAGAGATCGAGAGCGGTGCTGGTGATGCAGATGTGAGGAGCACTACGCTGTTTGTGGCGTATGCAGTTTATGACTTTCTCGTATACATACTTATATACGGAGTAATATACTTAGTATAGAGATAGTTATGTAATGCTGCGGAAAATCGATTTCGAGATTTTAACGAAAATATACGTTTTGGGGTCCCTTGTTATCGAAAAAGTGTTGTTTTTTTAAACGTCCGTCCGTCCGTCCGTCTGTTTGTCTGTCTGTCTGTCTGACTGTACGTCTGTCTGTCTGTCTGTCTGTACGTCTGTCTATCTGTACGTCTGTCCGTCTGTCTGTGAACACTGCTAGCGCCTAAACCATACGTACTATCTTTTCCAAATTGAAGAAAGCCCTGTCGAACTGGCTCTAGTTTTACGTAATGCTGTGGCTCCAGTATTTGAAAGACAAATACATTTGTTTGTACATAAACACTCAAATACATGTAAGTCTCTGCTTTACGTAGCCCGTTTACATTGATGAAAATCAGAATCGTTGCAACCTCTCACATGTGTGTTTCTAGTCAATTTGAACTAGTTTGTTAAGAATGTAATAGTGCGATATATATATATATATATATATATATATATATATATATATATATATATATATATATATATATATATATCCTGTTTACAGTCATTAATTAATAAGATGTACCATTTACCTGATGAAATATGTTGATGCTATGATAGTTGACACGGAACCATATTTTCATGGAAATAAGATTTTGATATAGATGTTTACCTGTTATCATGAAGGAAGAAAAAAGTTCTCCAAAATGTTGCTAAGGGGCTTGATGCTGTTTCTCAAATGCCTGATATGTATACGAGTGTCGATGTATAAATAAATGCAGTTGTCTTTAAAATATTGAAGACTTAATGTTGATTAAATATATGCATAGGCAACTAGAGTACTCTACAAAAACTTTAATTTTACTTATTATGTGTCTGTATAAGCATGACAAATTGTGTTTGATGTTGAAAGTTTTGTGAGATGTAATTGAACTACTGTGTATACAATATGTGGCTAAGACCATTACACGTTCTATTAGAGAGAGTGTGTAGCCGTGCTGGCGAATTTCATGGTATATTTGCAAACATACAGCTGGAAGGTGTTTTCAAATAATATATGAAAGGTCAAATTATGACCTTTACATTACAGGTATTTCCACACTACATATTGTGATCAACGTAAATATTTCACAAAAAGGAGTTTATGAGAACGTGAAGATACGTTCTATCATCATCAATGAGAATTAAACAGAACGTGTATTCGGAGATTCGATGATTTCCACATGTTAATCATTAATTTCGTTAGGCTTGCTTCCTAGCACAGGAAACTGCGTGAAAATAGAGACGCCTGTCACCATAATATTATTTAGCGAGGTATTACTTTAAGCAGGAAATACATATGATAAAATGCTCTGAAATTTCATTCATGTTGCAGGTGTAGCAAAAACATGTCATTATTCAGTTGGATTCTTATTAAAGAACAAATTACCATAAACTACACTACAAAGACTGAGTAATTTCGTTTAATTCATTTTCAAAGTAGAATACTTATTTTTGTTTACATTTTGTGGTATATTTTGTGTGTACTATATTGATATTTGAACTTTATGATATAGTTTAAGTTGTGAGTTAAATTCAAACTGAAAGTCACGTAATATAACTTATTAAGACGGAATGAATTGGATTTTTACCTTTTCCATAACTTTCTGTGCATGAAACAATAAATAAAAATGAATAAAATGCTCTCAGACTTGACGTTTTATCACATTACGTCCCTTGCATTTCTTCTTTCGAAAAACGCAAGAACATCAATCAAACACTATCTTTATAATTATAAAATTGTATGATGAAATAAAATATTAAATTACCGAATATTTTTACTCGGTAATATTCCAATTATTGAATTCTAAGTACACAGAAAGAAAAGAGTTATTCATGGCAACTGAAGGTTATTGGTACTATGAAATTAATTAACGAGACTTGAGATGAACATTTACTAATATAAAATCACACAGGAACTTAAAATTTAAGCATAAATTCCTTTGTTTTCTCTACATGTTCCTACATTTGCCAAATCAAACATGGACTTAACCAAAAAATATTTATTTAAATGTACATGAACGCTGTATTTTCTTCTAATTTCGCCAGCACTGTTTTAAAACGCACACGTGCTTCGCTTTAGCCGTGTGGCTGGATATGGACATTATAGGCGCGATTCGACCCCGCGGGGGCGCCGGTCGACCGAAGCCCATTTTCCCGGCAGAGGGCGCGCGCGGGGGGAAAGCGCCGCAAGAGGATGCGTGGGCGGAGAGGGGTGGTGCGTCCACCTAAACCGCCGGCGGCGGGCGCACGGGCGGGACGTGAGCGGGGCGCGCGGTCGGGTGAAGGGCAGTGCGGAGGGCGCGGGCGGGGGGACGCGGTAGTAGGCGTGGGCGGGGGGCGTGCCCGGGGGCTGCGGGCGGGGGGCGCGGCGCAGGCGGGAGGTGTGGACGGGGAACGTGGGCGGGGAGGGGGCGGGCGCGGGGGCGGGCTGCGGGGGGGGAGAGGCGTGGGCGGTGGGAGCTCACGTGGGAAACGCGGGCGAGTGGCGCAACCGGGTGGCGCGGGAAGCGCGGTGGCGGAATGGGTGCGACGCGGGCGAGGCACGGGTGGGGAATGCGGGCTGGGCGTGTGGGCGGGGCGTGGGGGCTGGGCGTGCGGGTGGGGCGTGGGGGCGGGGTGAGTGGGCGGGGCGTGGGGGCGGCGCGTGCGGGCGGGGCGTGCAGGCGAGGCGTGCAGACGGGGGTTGGGGGCGTGGCGTGGGGGCGGGCGGTGCGCGGGCGGGCTGGGCGCGGTTGGGCGATGCCGGTGGGCGTGGGCGTGGGGCGAGTGTTGGGCGCGGGTGGGGCGCGGGCGGGCGAGGCCGGTGGGCGTGGGCGTGGGGCGCGGGTTGGGCGCAGGTGGGCGAGGCCGGTGGGCGCGGGTTGGGCGCGGGTTGGGCGCGAGCGGGGCGCGGGCGGGGCACAGGCGGTCACGGGCGGGGCCTGCGGGTGGGGCACGGACGGGGAGCGCGGGCCGTGGGCGCAGGGGATGCGTGGGCGGGGCGCGTGCGGGGCCACCGCACAAGATCGAAAACCGTGAGCGGCAGCCCGTGCCCGCGCGCGCTTCCGTGATGACTGCGTGACGTAAGTGATTTATCATGACGACGTTTACATCAGCCATTGATTAACCTCAGCGACGCACCGCCGCCTGCGCTCCGAGCGCTGTGTGCCGCCCGCGGCGCGGCTGCTACGTGATGCGTGGGCGCCGGAGTACGTGGGTGGAAGGTGAGCGCACAGAAATAAACACAACGTAAACAAAAGTTGGCGCGGAGCGCTGGGCGAGACCGGTGCATGCAGTAGTCATGAAAGAGATTCAGGATGAGAGGGAACGCGTACAGTGAGATAGAAGGGACGAAGATGCAATAGTCGTGGGAGAGACTCGGAGAGAGAGAGAGAGAGAGAGAGAGAGAGAGAGAGAGAGAGAGAGAGAACGGGAACTGTAAGATAGGAGCGACGAAGATGGCGGGGGAGGATGATAAATCAACAGAAAGAATGGAAAGGCAATAGTTGCGACGCCATGGATACCAGTATTCCCGTACTTGTTATAGCTCAAAAGGTGGCGGTGTTCCTTAACTGCGGCGACGAAATACCCGTCGGCTGGCTGGGTTCTCCCCTTCCAAGTGGGCATTGCCTCACTTGGACCAAGCTCTGATACCGCGAACGATTACTCGACTGTTTGTATAGAGTTTTCGGGCCTGTCAACAAAAATGGTAATTGTCATGTGACTGTACTTCATGATATATCATAATATTGTAAGTTCTATGTTATTTGCAAAATAAAGATTTTTTGACTTTGACTTTGATATATTCCAGGAAGTGGCGGTGTTCCTACCCTATTCTAATGAGAGAACCGCCTCGACATTCACGTCAGTCTGTCTCTGTTGGATGTCATAATAATGTATCCGTTGAGTAGATTTGAATTTGAGAACACGTAAAAAGAATGAGCCAATCATCTGGTGGGATAGGTGGTGGCGAGGCGATTGAGGAGTGTGCTTGGGAAGAACTGTGCCGCTGCGGGGCGTGGGATGAGTGGGGTTGCGCGACGTTTCGATGCGGCGTAGCTTGTGCGGTTGATGTATTCGCCGCGGGCGGAAGAGAAAGCGAGAGCTGCCGGCCACCGGGTGAGGCTGGCCGTGCGTGGGCGGAGGGGAGTGCAGGGCTAGAGGTGGGGCGTGGGTGGCGAGGTGGGCGGCACTGGGGGCGAGGGCGGCGGCGCCTGCGGCCGGGTTCGCTCCGAGCTGATCCCTTTATCCCACCCCAGGGGGCCAGACGTCGCCCAAAAATATCGCTACATGCCACAACAAAACGTTTCGCTGACGTTCAACCACCACCACCGCTGCCATGGCAACGGCGCACTTAACGGACCAGAATTCACACCGTGTACTACATTAGTCTCTGACCTTTCGTCAAATATGCCACCCATCACTTGTCGCGGCAGGGAAATTTTTTACTTGGTTAGCGCCGAGGTTATTTTCGGGTGCATCGAAACTGCTGGTACAGCAATTAGGAGTGGGGGAAGCACTCTCTGTATCACAGAATGCGAGTAAAACATGCATGCGCAAATGCTGAATAAAATATGAGCGAGTTAAATTTCGCTACGCTACCTTTAACCCTATAAATTGTTAACCCTATACATATTGGTAGAAAATATAATTTATTTATTTGATGGCAATTGATTCTGAGTTTTTGACCTCATCAAACACATTTTTCAATAAACGAATTGGTCGTAGTTGGTAGTTACTTTAATTTCCATTATTATATTTGCTAACTGAGATATTTTATTTAAATTTATTTTCTGATGCATTCCATCTAAAGATAAATCTACATTTAGAATTTAAGTTTTAAAATGTCAATTTCATGTCGTTAAATTACGATTAGAAATCAACCTCTGAAAATTAAAAATACTTTATCAGGATTCTTACATTTAAATTATTTTGAAAGTAATTTGAAACGGTATATTTTTTGTTTATAGTTTCTTACTATAATAACAAATATTCCAACACTATTTTAACCTTCAAAATTACGTGCTTCAGTCAGAAAGGAATCTAAAACACGCTACAACCACATCTTCTAAAAAAATGGCATATGGCCAACCTGCAGCTCAAAACGCCAATCTGAGCAGTATCTCCCCGATCAGCTGTCCATCCTTCCCCCTCTGTGTGACGTCCCTGCCTGTGACGTCACACGATGTCACAGGTGGTGGCGGTGGCGGTGACGAAGCAGGAGAGTGATCGGTGTCGCCCTCGATGACCCACAAAACGAAATGTAGAATCTTCCACCTCCCACAATGCAGAGAACCATTGGTCTAATACCCCCCCATGTGTATTACGCTAAAGAAAGATGACGGTTCTTGAATTGAATTGAATTGAATTGAATTGAATGTGCCTTATTTTACGTGGCGAGACTCAGGCCATGAGGCCTGCTCTTCCGCCTGACCACGCAAATTCCGCTACGCTCCTTTCACCAACCATGGAAGAAAGAAGGTATTACTTGGGCGACGATACAGGCGATTTGAATTTAGCTCAGAGGCATCATTTTGGCTTGAGGATCTTTTACATGCAGTAAATCTACTACTTGTCTGTTTACACAGCCGAAGGAAGTGATAGAAGAAATCAACACAGATCCCATACGTGTAGTGTTTGATAGAGAATTACCCCCGGTCCTGCATCAAATATATTTAAGGCGATAACCATAGGAGTCCATAGATTATGACATATATTTGGATAATCAGGCGCTCATGCAACCCGCGACACATAACGTTGTAACACACTTTGCCATTAATTTCCATTATTCCACACGCTTTGCCATTGTACGTAAATTGGAGGCAATGCAATGTAGGACCTTAAAACCAGGTTTCATATTTCCGTCTATGTAAGTTATAAGATGAATTACGCTTTTTATGCGAAAACCTACAAACAAACAAAAATTCGACTTACTCTTACTTCTTGGAAAGGTTGACTTTGCCGTAATTTGAGTTTCAGAAGCGCTGCGTATTGAGTTCCAGTGTAAAGATATTTTCTTCTAAAACAATGATTTGAAACGAGGTGTTTTTCGAATTTGGCAATTTTTGCGAAAAATCTTAAGGAGACTTTGGATTTAAGGAGACTTTCGAATAAGACCGTTTTGGATTTCTGCTCTTCTGGACGCTCCATCTATTAATGAAAACATATGGTAGGGGAGTTTCTGCTCGCCGTCGCCATAATATTTTAAAAGTATATCGTAATAAAAATATTACATTTAGGAATGTACACTTTAATCCCCAAATTAACATATACGGGAACCATCAGTAAATATGCGAATAACATGTGTGTAAGCATGTCAAAGATAATGTGAGGTAAACTTGTGGGACGAATGTAAGGAATGCATGAGAATGATTACACGGTGGAATATGTGATGAACATGCGAGGAAATATCTAGGCGTTATTATGAGAAACAGACTAAAACATTTGGGGTACATGCGAGAAACATGTGTGAAAGTATGTATGAAAATCTACGGGAAACATACTGGATTGATTGATTGATTGATTTTTTCGTGTTTTCGAGCGCATCAACTGCGTCAGTCGTTAGTCCCGTTAGTGTAGTGCATGTTTTTTCTAGAGATGGCGGTGATTTTTCCTCGCTGGATGGCGAGATCCGGCACCGACCTACCGTCGGCTAGTGGGGTTTCACCCTAACCAGGACTCTCCCACCAGCGGGGCACCGCCCCAGTCGGGACAAGTTCTAAACTCTCGACCGGTCTCCCGGAATTGTGATAGTGTAGTGCATGTTAGTGTGTGTGTGTAATGGGAGAGGATAGGACAAGCAAGAGGAAGGACAGATCGCGCGCGGTTCGTGGCCCGTTTGTTAGGGTACTGCTCCGGCATTCGTCTTGTGTTTATCGGAGAAACCACTGAAAACTACCGATCAGAGCAGCCGGCCGCTAGAATTCTCCTCCAGACAGCGACTAAATTCGACCTAGCTGAAAAGCTAGTGTCGAAAATCCTGCCGCCGTCAGGACTCGAACCTAGGACCTCCCGGTCAGTGGCACTGCAGTGGCATCAGGTAACATGCTGGAAGAATGCAAGGAAATATGTGAGTAACTTGCGGTGGACTTGCGAAGCAACAAACTGAGAACGCGCCGCGAACATGGGAACATGCAAAAAATATGTTAGGGGACATGTAGCACACATGCGGGTGCAAGTGACGCACACGTTGAACATGATTCTACAAAATGAGACCCGTTTGATCATTCTTTTACATTTTTTGGATATTTACCTCTTCTACATACCTGTACATCGAATTTCCCGATCTTCATTTGCTGAAGATAGTCTGTCTTGAGACTTCAAGTTGTAATAAAACCAGAGTATCGCGGTGACACAGCAGTTGGAATTTAAATAATTCCTCATTGTTGGTCGATAGTATTTATCGTATGGAACACAGTTTTAGATTTAGTTTTCAGGTCACTGGCAACAAGTTCTGATCACCCCTTTATTGAAGCCCAATAAATCTCCAAATAACTCCGCTGGTTGCAGAACAATAAGTCTATTATCAGTTATTTGTAAAATATTTGAGAAGCTTATCCTTATTAGTACTAACAACTTCCTCACTATAAACAACATAATTCCCCCTTGTCAGTTTGGTTGAAACTCGTACCACTCCACTACCCTCCAATTACTGAAAATTACGTAAATGTAGCCCATGCCTTTCACAGCAAACAATTCCAAATGGCCGCCTTCCATGACTTTGTCCAAGCATTCGATCGTGTATAGCACCAGGGCCTATTATTATTCAAGATTCTTAACATACGAATGCCGCATTACTTTTTCAACGTAATTCAAAGCTTCGTAACCGATCGATCATTTTCCATCAAAATAAATAATTACATTTCACCTCCATCAACAATTCATGCTGGAGTCCTTCAACGCTCCCCCTTTTCCCCATATTGTTCAGTACCTTCTCTGCTGACATCTCTTATAGAGAGATGCATTCAACGACATTATATACAGACGACAGAGTCATTTATACTCAAATTCGTAGCTGTCTGACTTCATTTCTCAACTTCAATCGCCATCAGAATCCTTTTACAACTGGGATTCTTCCTGGAAAGTAAATGTTAACCCCTCAAAATGGGAGGCAAAGATTTTCACCTTACGGCCAATCAAAAATTCCCAAAATATTTTATAAACAATTCGATTATCCCAGAACCCCAACAAATAAACCAATTAAATACCTAGGATATTTTGTTGATACGCAACTCACTTGAAAATAAACAATATTATCAATATTATAAATAAACAATCCATATCATTAACAAAACTAATGAAGCACAAATCACCCTGTTCAAATTATATCCTATAATTACCAGAAAATCCTCCCTCATGGTCGATATTACACGGCTCTATATAAATATTTCCTCCACCCCACTTCTGAACAATGGTTGCCCCATTTGGGGAGGTGCTGGCCTTACTGTAGTTAAACCACTTCAAACTTTTCAAAACAAAATACTTCGTACTGCAGCAAAAGCAGATTGGTTTGTTTCTAATAATCAATTACATTAAGAATTTGACCTTTCCACAACAGCTCAATTCTTTTCCTATATTTCTCATATTTTTTTCAAAATTTATCGTCTTTTCCATCCGCAAGTTATTTGATACTTGAAAAATTCTACACTCAAAACAGAATTTAATCCAGATCCCGCAAAGATAAATTTATAGCGCATTAAAAACACATTTCATATCCTATCCTAACCTAATTTCTAACCCTCTTCCATTCCTCTAAATCATTCCAACCACATATTTCATTCATTGAAATTGAGGACTCTAGAGAGAGTGGAAAAAAATTAAAATTGTCAAATTTGTGTTGACGTATTATGTAGCTTTGAGAAAATTTAGTTTTCGCACCTAATGCGCTAGGACTAGTAATGAGTTTTAGAAGTGATGTATTAGATTGCGGTTTAGAATGTCAGATAACCATTATTAATGAAATGAAATAATACTTGTGTAGCACCGGTAGTAATTAAATGTAACTTTTCTAGAAGTATAAAAACAAAATATGAAAACTCGTTTATATTTGCCTTGCAAGTATGACTCTTTTTTGTATGAATGTTGAAATTTCCAATAATGACGGATTATCATCTTTCTCAGTAGAACAAGTGTCATGAAAGATGCCATTACTTCATGAGGGAATTGTTCGCTTTATAAGTAATTCAAACCTAGTATACAATTTTCCGAACCTTGAAAGGCAAACTGAATAAATTCCATGCGGTGAAAAAAGAACCACTCATTTAATGAACGGTTATATCGGTAGCAAGCCTTAATTTCCTTTTAAGCAATAAAATAATTATTTAAAAATATGTTTGTTTTCTCCACACACTTTTCCCTTTCTGCTTTACTAGACCGAAATACCTTCCTTAACTTGCCGCACTATACCTCGCCCGCCACCATTACACAATTTTCGAAATCGTCGTATTTCGTTGGAGCGGTCCCCCAGGCTGATTGCATCGAAAGTGCACGCAGAGGGGGAAAGGGCGGTATCCCCGCGGGGAACGGAAATGGCACAGAACGGCTCTTAATTGTTTTAATTCGGGTCTCGGTGCACAATTACCTGCAGGCGATTGTGGGTGGATAACGCGGTACTCGTCCCAGCGAGTTATTATACGCAGTGGATTTCGGGGAACACAAAAGCTAACGGCATTGAACTCCATTGATCCATCTGCAAGGTTTTTTCTTGGTATTCCTGAAGCTGCGTTTAAGTTGACGAGAACTTTTTCTACTCTAGAAGAGTTTTGTGTCAGCGTAATGAAGTACCACATCATTCAAGATTAATTATTCATGTTTCGATCAACCACTAAAACCGATATTTAAACCCTAAGAATACAAAAGTACGTAGCAATGGCAAGTTATAATTGCTTCAATTACGTATCTTTCTGTGAACTTGGTCCTTAAATATATATTACAAAGTATAAGCACACAATACATTCAACGAATGGCAATAGTTTTCTTTCCTGTAATTCTTTTCAATAAAATCCTTGCTACCACATCGTAATGTATTTATTCAATTTTGATGTAAATTTTGTTTATTAGTGCATGTAAGTGAATATTCTATTCCTTGAAGGATGTTTTGGAAACAATGCTCATTTTCATTCGGCATATTGCGGCTTGAGAAGTAAAGACAGAGTTTGCTTCCAGAATACTGAAAAACTATCACCACAATAATTGGATTTAAAATTCCTAAAACTGAAAAAGAAGTTTTTAATTAAACTATTGTGTGTATCTTGCACACAGATACAGTATATCTTTTTGAACGTAGTCACATATAATTTTTTTGTATTACTTCCACACTGCAATTCTATGTATATTTCTACAATAAATATCAAATAACCGTTCTGTATATAGAAAACTACACTCAGATAGTTATTGCTTTCTATTTGCGTTACAGTAGTCGACAACCACCCCTCGGTTTGTATGAATTAACACGATTACTGCAGAGGTAACTCCCCCTTGCCACGCATATCTTAAATTTCCATTTTGCGCGGCTATTATGGGTGCCTTAGTGCGCTTGTATGCGATATCTGAGCATGTGGTTCTTTTGTGTGGGAGAATATAGCTGGAAGATTTATGTTACTTTCCCGGAAGCTTTTTTGTCGTCGCAAAGATCCGGAGCATTAGCATCCTGTATGTTCCGGGTAATGGACCTATTTTCTTCGTCACGATTTTATCTGCTTCGTATCTCTTGCAATTTGTTAAGTTATTTTTGTGCAGTTTACTTTAAGAAACTGCTGTTTATTCTAAGACCAGAAAAGAAAGAAATGTGTAGTTTTGCGTGGAATGAAACAAAAATAGATATATTTCAGATTATTTAAATTGTATACAAACGAGAGGGAAGTAAGCATTTATCTTAAAAGTGAAATCTTTTGTCTGGCAGGGACTACGACAAATGACTGGCACAGTACCGGCTCTACATTTAGAAAGTGCAAGGTTTATATACAAACATCAATTTTTTCCCTCGACTTTTATTCTACTTTTACCTTTTACTATTTTTATTTCCTACTGCTACATTCACATTACGTTCTGTGTTATTCTTCTCTTATAATAAACTGGAGTCACTCCTTGAGAAGATGTTTTTACTTTTCATCAATTCACATGTTCAGATTATAGATACCAATCCAAATGAATATTATGTAACGTTGATAATTATTCATGTGCCTACGTATTGATCATATTTTAAGTTACCTTAAACCCAACAATAGCTCAAGAACATAACAAACATAAATCACTTATTTGGCTATTGTTGCTTCAATTAACAACTTAAAAGATATACGATCCATTTACATTATTGTGGAACTGATAAATCATAATGTGAGAAAAAGTATTGTTTTAATCTGATACTGACATTGAACAATTCACATTCAAAATATCATGGTCTTATACATTTACTGAATATTGTTCCCACAGGACAAAAGCAAATGCACCTCAAGGTGATTCATCTACAATATTATTCACAAGAAAAAATAGTAGTAGACATCTAGAAATGGATCATGTATTACTTGCAAACTACTGTTATAAAATCACAATGAGTATGCTGAAACTCCAACAGAAAATTATAAACTAGAAGTAAAATAAACTTTAATGAACGAGGAAAATCAGGTAGTGAAACAGGTCACATAAACTCTAAAGTGAAAGAAGAACTAGTCATCACACCCTTCCTTGCTGCATTATAATGCCCTTCTCCATATAATAACTCTTATCTCCCTCATTAAGAATCCCCTTACTCAGAGAGAACTCTTGGACATGCAAACATTAAACGTCACATCTCTCTTGTTTAACACGGCACGCAATTTGTCCTGCATTTGAGAATGAGGTCACGAGTGCGCCAGGGTGCGCGTTTTGTCAGAGCTTTAGTGGCCACACGCGCTCCAAGCGGCGGCAAATGACACTACGGCCTGCGCGCGCCTCCCTCAGCTCGCCTTGACGAACGGCTGTTTGAGACGCATGACGACTCGCCGCCCCCGTCGCGAGGCCCTTCCTTCTCGTCTCGCCTCGTTTCCGTTATGGCGTCTGTTTTCCCCGCTGTCCTCTGCCCTTCATCTGCGTCCCCACCGACGACTCCGTCCTCCCCTTTCACTTTGCTGTCCTTCTCATCTCCGTCTTCTCGTTTTTTCTGTCTCTCTTTTACTTGACCTTCTTTAAGATAAGCATCACAACCACCACTATCACAACAACTATCATTACTACTGTCACCATCATAAATGTGGGGCTGATTTTTTCAAAAACAGATCCACATTTTTTCTCGAATGGAATAAATACGTCTATAAAATGGCTCCGATTTCATTTTTGAATTATTTTTCTGTATTTTAGAAAATTAGAAAAGCTTAAAATTGTAGATGATGCAGAATTGCAGAGTTACAATAACGATGATAGAGATTTTCCCCCAAATGATACAGATCTATAAAGAAATAGAACCATAACTAAGGTTATTGATAATTTTCTTTTATTAAATGAGTAGTTTTCATGTACTTTTTTGATTGAATAGAATTAAAAAAATAGTATTTTCGTAAAACGATACCACATTTTTTCTAGAATAGAGTAAATGCGCTAAAAATGGCGAATCTCCCATTTTTGAAGAAACAACTTCTTGAATTTTCGAAAATTGCAAAAGTTATAGATAATGCGAGAACGTACATATGTTTTATAGTAGAACCACCAGTTTCTTGACGTAAGTGGCCTTTATCTACTACTTTCAGTGTTTTACGTGCTCTTCCAAGCAATATTTTGAAGGAATTCTCACAAAGGTGTCGATATGTTTACAATCATTCCGAATCGTCCATTTCCTGACTTTTCATTTCCAACGAAAATTTCTCTTCCCTTTGAAAGTCACTCCTTCCTTTTTCTACCCTTATTATTCTCGTACCTCGTATCTCTGTCCTTCGGTGCCGGCGTCTTGCCGTCCTCTCTGCGACTGCTCATTTGTGTCGTGGCCGTCGCGGCGGCGGGCGGGCAAGTGGGCGGGGGCGTGAGGGCGCGCGGTGGAGGCGAATGGGCCCCTGGGGCAGGCGCTCATCGCGCTGCGACGGCACGCGGCAGCCCCCACGCCACGCGGAAAGAACCGCCACACGCCACGCTCACCACGCCGCTTCCTCCTACCGGTTTTCCCTCCAGCCCGTTTCTTTGCCCGTCGGCTTGCACGCCCGCTTGCCCGGTAGTTTGCCCGGCCGCTTGCCCGGCCCCTTGTCCGCCCGCTTGCCAGACCGCTTGCCCGCTCGCTTGCCTTCCCTCTTGCCAATCTGCTACCCTGCCCGCTTGCCTCACCACTTGCCCACCCACTTGCCCGCCCGCTTGCCCACCCGCTTAACCGCCGGCTTGATCGTCCGTTTTTCCTCTGACTAGCTCACTCAATCGCTTTCCCACATCTTCGCCTGCTTGTCCTCCCGTTGGCCTGCAAGCTTGCTCGACCGCTTGCTCGACCGCTTGCTCAACCGCTTGCCCGACCGCTTGCCTGACAGCTTGCCCGACCGCTGCCGACCGCTTGCCCAACCACTTGCCCGACCGCTTGCCCGCCCACTTGCTCTCCCGCTTGCACGCCCGCTTGCCCACCCGCTTGCCCACCCACTTGCCCTCCCGCTTGCCCGCCCGCTTGCTCCTTTGCTTGGTTGTCTACTTACTCGCCCGCTTGCTCACCCGACTGCTCGCCCGCATTCGTATCTCTGTCCCTCCAGTGTCAGCGTCTCGCCACTGCTCATTTGTGTCGTGGCCGTCGCGGCGGCCGGCGGGCAAGTGGGGGGGGGGGGCGTGAGGACGCGCGGTGGAGGCGAATGGGCCCCGGGGGCAGGCACTCATCGCGCTGCGCCGGCACGCGGCGGCCACCACGCCATGCGGAAAGAACCGCCACGCGCCACTCTCACCCCGCCCCTTCCGCTCACCGGTTTTCCCTCCAGCCCGTTTCTTTGCCCACCCGCTCGCAAGCCCGCTTTCTCGCTCGTTTGCCCGCTCGCCTGCCCGCGCGTTTGCCCGCGCGCTTGCACGCCCGCTTGCCCGCCCGCTTGCCCGCGCGCTTGCCCGCCCGTTTACCCGCCCACTTGCCCGCTCGCTTGCCCGCCCGCTTGCTCGTTCGCTTGGTTGTCCACTTACCCACTCGGTCGCCCGCTTGCTCGCCCGCATGCTCACCCGTTTGCTCGCCTGCCTGCTCGCCTGCCTGCTCGCTCGCCTGCTCATCCGCTTACTCGCCCACATCTTCTTGCCCGCTCCCTTCGCCGGCCTCTTTATCCACTTGCTCACCCGCTTGGTCGCCCCCTTGCTCGCGGGCAAGCTTCAATCTTCATTCGTATAGTTTTCTTTTTGGATTTGTTTCATTGCACATTTATGCTGAAAGAAACACATAAAATGTTTCAATGATATTAAAAGTAGTATGTTAAGCCCAAATTTTTATTGAAATTTGACATTGAACTTACATTTACACAAAATTGTGAAGTGTGATGTTTGAAGTTCACTGTAGATCAGAACATGAAAGTACTGAGTACATTTATGTTGTCATGAACTAAAAGGTACTAGTTTGGATTACATGGAGATGCCCATGCTACATGCAGAATGTCTCTGACTAAAATATGTTCGTAAACTTCTAACAAGTTCTAACTCTTCTAGTGCGTTCAGGAAAAGGTGTAGAAGATGATAATTTTTTTTCCATTGAAGATGTGGTGGGAAATATAATATTAAAACGCTAAACAAAAGGTAGTTGCCTCTAGTGAGTATCCCGTCGTGCACTAGTGTTTTTAAGGTACTTCACTTTCAGGTAGTCATTCAAAGAGATTTTTTTTGTAGCTACCACATATCATTGCTAGTCAGGTTGTCTACCAATCAGGCCTCAGTGATGTATGACGCTTCGTTATATATTTCCCACGACATGTTCATTATAAAAATGTGATCATATCCCACGTCCCTCTCACATGTTCTATAAGTTCGTAAAATATATTTTGTGACACTCTATATATCATCACAGAATTAAGGTCTTTGATGCTGACTCATCATATGAAGATATATTAAGGTTTCTGTTTATTCCCGACATGAAACGATTGCTTTTGAAAGGAAAAGAAGAGCTTACGTGCTATCTAGTGTATTTGTTGCAAAAAGCAGACGAAAGAACTTTCTTGGTAGTACATGGATCTGCAGAGAATTTATGCATTTTGCAAAGCTACGTCAGTTTGGAATGAAAATCCTTATTCAAGGAAAATTGTGTTAGAACTTTGAAGATTTAGTGAGGGAACACACGACAAAGAATCCGTGCATCAAAGAAGTAAATACCAAACAACATCCGGAAATGCTTACACAGCGGGTGCGTCTTGCAGACAAAGAAATAATACCCAAGGTACGCTTTTTGAACTCGCGTCGAAGATCACAAGAGTAAGTTGTAAGACACAAAGATTCTAAGCGCAGTGGCTACTGTGATATTCCTATCGCTTCAATGGAATCCGACGACAGTAGAAGCAACAAATGTGACTCCGTGCACAAAGCTGTGCCGGAGGGAAGGTGGGTTGCTTGAGTATTTGCTGACGCACATCTCAGGTAAAAGCTCAGACGATTGGCGATATAATGCAGTGGTAGTAAAACATTTGTATCTAAAACTGGTGTGATCTTAAAAGATTTGTTAAGCGAATGTAATTATATACAACGGCATCAGAAAAATCAAATACACTCTTCTGTATATTCACATCTATATGATATTCGTAAATGAACATAATGAAGATGTACAGGGAAATAAGAGCTCGCATTTTTTGTCAACAGAAAACCTGCAGCTTTTTCTCAAGCTATGCAGAGAATGTAGATTATTTGCCAAATACATTTTACAACTCTTGTTGTGCGTTATCTATGGCTTTAATAATATATTTTACTGCTTGTGTGTCAGTTGGCTTCATTTCAAAATTGTCCATGAAAAAGAATTTCGGTTTTCTGGATGTGTAGCGATGAAGTAAATAGAAACCAAAAAATGTGAAATTTCTCTTTGCCTCAATTATTTAAGAATACCGGTCTCAATCAAGAATGTAGGGCATGGATGTTTCCGCATTTCGATAGTATGCAAATGCCAAACCAACATGTACTTACTCCCAATCGCATACTGCATTTTCGTTTCATAATTCGTCTTTAATACCAAGTATCAGTTCTCTGCTATCGATCGTCATCATCCAATCAGATAAATAGTACCAGAAGGGAGAAAAAAGGAGAAGTACTAAAAGAGAAACGAGAAAAATAATACAAAAAATAAGAAAAGGGATAAGGATGATGAGAAGAAAAGGAAGAAGGTACAAAATGGAAAAGAAAAGAAGTGACAGAGTAAAAAAGAAGACGAAAAGAAGAAGACGAAAAGATGAAGACGAAGACGAAAACATGGAGTCGAAGACGAAAACATGCAGTCGAAGACGAAAAGACGAAGACGAAGACGAAAAGATGAAGACGAAGACGAAAAGGTGAAGACGAAGTGGAAAGGTGAAGACGAAGACGAAAAGATGAAGACGAAGTCGAAAAGATGAAGAGGAAGACGGAAAGATGAAGACGAAGACGAAAAGATGAAGACGAAGACGAAAAGATGAAGACGAAGACGAAAAGATGAAGACGAAGACGAAAAGATGAAGACGAAGACGAAAACATGGAGTCGAAGACGAAAACATGCAGTCGAAGACGAAAAGATGAAGACGAAGACGAAAAGATGAAGACGAAGACGAAAAGGTGAAGACGAAGTGGAAAGGTGAAGACGAAGACGAAAAGATGAAGACGAAGTCGAAAAGATGAAGACGAAGACGAAAACATGACGAAGACGAAAAGATGAAGACGAAGACGAAAAGATGAAGACGAAAAGATGAGGACGAAAAGATGAAGACGAAGACGAGGACGAAGTGGAAAGATGAAGACGAAGACGAAAAGATGAAGACGAAGACAAAAAGATGAAGAAAGTGGAATTAGTAGGCAAGTAAAAAAGTATGCGTCATGGCGAAAAACACTTTAAAAAAAGGATGGTGAGGAAGGAGGAGTGGCGCGCCAAATTGAGTGTCCCCGCGCGCCCGGACAGCCCCCACTGTGGCGCAGGGGCTCGCAGTGGCCGGGCGGCGCGGCTGGCGCGGCGGGCGCCGCCAAAGGCCGCGAGGAGATTGGAAGAGGCCTTTGAGGGGCTTCCACGCCCCTGGAGGACGCAGAGGTTTTGCAGGTCAATCCCGCACCTCCCTTGTCGGCGTTTATTTTTATCCGGAGGGGCATCGCCGCGAGAAGCGACGGGAGAGTTCGCGTGGACAGCCACCACCACAAGTAGGGCTTTGAAACCAAGGTACAAGGTAACATCTAAAATATTCCAATTCAAATGTTGGTACATCGTTTTGAAAACATATTTGAAAATAAATAAACTTAAAGTACATAGTATAAATTTTGTTTATAAAAAATTAATTTAAAGCAGTGGTGCACCAAAGGGGGTGTCGTATGGCTTCATTTGCCCCCCCCCCCCCGATACCGACAAATACATATACATATATATATACTTTTACTAATTAACTATGAGGGAACAAATAGAATACACTTCATAATTGGCATTAATCAAAAACGCTTTAATACAATAAGAAATTGTGCTGAACACTACACTTTGTAGTCCTCTCCTCCCGATGATTTAAAGAAATTTAGTTAAATGTAATTTATTTATCTCGAAAATAATTGTCATTTTTATGAATTACTGGTGGATCCGGCAATGGTTCGCTATTGCAATGAATTACACTTCACACGTTACAATGTATTACACGTTATTTGTTCACGTGATTGTTAATCCCGTTTTACGCAACGCTCTGCAAAACTTTTAATAGATGAATGACTTTCTTGCAAGTATAGGTTTGTTCTTTGTCTTGATTTCGACATGCTTGTCAAGTAGCTTATAGTTAAAACATTCTCCCTCATGTTTGGGCATGGAATCACTGACACTGTCTTGAAGAAATTTGATTTACTTCTCCGAGGTAACGTTCACGAATAATTCCGGCCGATATTTCACAATCTCAGCGGAGAATATTCAGCGAAGACCCTTAAAACTTGGCGGAGATGGTTGCGTAGACCTTCTCTTTAGAGACGTTTGAGTAATCAAAACGCATAAAACCATCATTAGAAACGAACCCAATTTGCGTTTGTTTGCGTCAGACATACTAATTCCCATTGTAATAAGCCTACGTTCTTCGCACAAGTGCAAGCAACAAGTTAAAAAGTGTTATACGGGATGAACGGTACGACAACGCATAAAGTACAAACAAAAAAAAACATTGATTTTTATGTGTTAGGTATCCGTGTTGTCGAAAGTTCAATGTAATGGTTAGAAAAGTAAAAGGGCTTGAAACAATGTCACGAAAAATTTACCGAGTTTCTTACACACAGTAATATTTACAATTTCTAAGAAAGTACAAAAGTAATGAAGGATTACCGACTTTTAAGTATTTGTTCCTTCTTTTACAATTACAATATTTCAAAACAAAAAGAGTACAATAGATCTTCGAACAAACAATATGAAACTTGTATTTTTTGATGATGAAAGCATTTTAGGAAATATTTCACCTTTTTACTTATATCTTGCTAACATTCTAACTTGGCTTCTGTACTTCCTAAATATTTTTTGTTGTTACTAGTTACGCGACTAACATTTTATAGCTTACTTGTGGTTAAATTTCATAAAGTGTATATACAAATAAATAGTTTTAATATTATTATCAAAACTATTCAATTAATTACTACTCATTACTCTATTATTATTATTATTATTATTATTATTATTATTACTGAATTAATGAATTAATAAAAATAAGATGTTACGTCCACATCTATAACAGTGGACCAAAAGTGTTTATAGTATAGTCTATATCAATAGTGTGCAATTGGATCTACCCAAATTGAAGAGACCGTTACGAGAGACTCGAGTAAGCGCTTTCAATCGTACCTCTCCAAATTGATTTACGACATGTTTGCATTCTTCCGGACACCTCATGAGAAACCCAGCGGTACTTATTCAGGCGATCGGCTGGCTCCGTACATGCGACCCCGGGGCCGATTAATTCTGCGCCCGGGGACCGGGCATAAATAGTTCGGCCCCGAGTGCTGTGCCAACACGCGCGTGTGTGCCCAAGTGTCGCGCCGTCCTAGTGCGTAATTCGCGGAGCCACCGGCGCGCGCCGACCGGCGACCGGGTGGTGGTGGTCGATGGCCGGTGACCGGGAGCAGCGGTGGCGACGATGGTGGTGGTGGTGTCGATGGTGACGGGAGCAGGCGGCGAGGGTGGGGACGCGGGCGTGGCGGCGGCAGCGGGGGCAACGGGAGAAGGGGGGCGACGGAGCGATGTGGCGGGGCGGCGGTGGGGGTGGTGGCGGAGGGGGCGGTGGCAGTGGAGGGTGGTGGCGGCTGGGCGGCGTGTAGACGTCGGGGACGGGGATGCGGTTGTGGCAGTTGTGGCGGTGTGGAGAAGGGGAGGGTGGTGCGGCGGGGGCGGAGCGACGGTGGAGCGGCGCGACGGGGGCGGCGCGGGCGGCGGGGCGGCGGGGGCGCGGCGCGGTGCGGCTGGTGGCAGGGCGCCGGTGGCGGCGGGGCAGCGGGGGCGGCGGGGCGGCGGGGGCGGCGGGGTGGCGAGGGTGGCGTGGCCGGTAGGGCGGCGAGGGCGGCGGCTGGTGGCCGGCGGGGCGACGGGGGCGACGGGGGCGACGGGGGCGACGGGAGCGACGGGGGCGACGGGGGCGACGGGGGCGGCGGGGGTGGCGGGGGCGGCGGGGGCGGCGGGGGCGGCGGGGGCGCGGAACCGCAGAGGCAGCGGTGGCGGCTTCGCCAAACAGCTCAGTGGACTGAAGCAGCACTCTAAATTGAGGGTAATGGAGCCCGTGGTGGCAATGATGATGGTCCTGGTTGTAATGTCGAACCTGTGGTTCGAAATGCCAAGCGCTACAATCTTTCAAGTTGTTAGTCGCATGTTTGGCTATTTATATCATTAAAAATTGTAATGTTGAGAATTGAATTAAAAGACGGTAATATAAACAGTGCCCGGAAGTTCAGGTATTTAATGTTCCTTATATAGGTAGGCAAATGGGTATATATTTATAATGAAATTTTCTCGGAAAATAGCTTTTATTTTCGCTTTAGTAGGGGATAAAGCTGTCTTCAAAAGGGATCAGAGGCTATTCTCAAAAGAAGGATGGGATTCTCAATCTACCAAAATCACTCCAGAAGAACAGTGAAGTTCATCGTATTTATAAATTTCATAAAATTGAAACAATAATAAAAGCCACTTTGAGAAATATCCGGGCACAAAATATAATCTATTAGAAGTAATTTTCTATAGCACTGTTTCTATTTCTAGAGCTATTCTCTATATTATCACAATTTCTTTTTAGGAAGATGATCAAATGTTACGACATATAATCATTGAGACACTGGCATTGTCTGCATCTGTAATGAGTTGGGTCTTAAAAACATTTCAATTGCCAGAAAACAATTACAGCCGTATTATAGCCACTGGGTGGATAAACGGTTTTACTTTATTTTAGATGCCTAAATAACATCAGTATCTCATTAAATACATCAAAGTTATTTATATACAACGTCTTGTTTAGTAAAATAATTAAATATTTTGAATTTCAAATTAATTATATGTAAAGAAGTGTATTTTCTCGAAAAAGTAGTGTAAAAATACTCGGAGATCTCAACCTTCCCATCTTGCAAAACGGGTTTTACCTAAATGGAGACGTTTATTTGAAGATTGTAGGGAAGTAGAGAGGTGAACTTTGTTTTAAACATTCCTAACATAATAAAAGGTGGCGTTTTGTGTGTATTTTTCTTATATCTTATGAAATGTATTCACTTACATATTATATTTGATAAGAATTGCAATATAAAATTAAATTTTGTCATTATTTTAAAAGTAATTGTAGATTGTATTAATATGAAAGAGACTATAGTGTTCTTAGGATATTACTGCTCACATTGTTCAAATTATTATATTACAAATATAAAAAAGTAAATTTAAGAATACAATATTTTCTTTTAAGACGACCATAGATTTTAAAGTCCACCAGAGAAATTGGAATTGTAAAAAAAAATTACAAGTGTATAATACCTTTCATGTATGTTTTAGATAAAAAATCAACTCTAAAGAAAAACCAACAATTACACCAAAACGTTTGCTTTACAAGCAAATTACCTTGAACGACACCTAAAAACTTTCACACATTACGGTTATAAAATTCAATTTCAATAATTTTAAAAAAATATATTTTTATCCCAAAATCTCTCAGAATTGGGAGTTTACGTAAGTAATGAATCGGTTTTGCGGAAGCGGAGAATGCCAGAGGACTGTCAGTAACATCATAGACATTACAGGAGCTTAATATAAAGCAGTGATAATAATATTTTTATTTAATTTGTTTTGCTTAATGATAGAGTGAAGATAGGTATTTTAAATGTTCACCAGATCGGTAAGAAAACTTGACATGTTATTCAAAAATATCTGAAAGGAAATAAATTTGTTAAATTGCTAGGGAAACAACAAAATTGAACAAGTTTGCGGTATATTCATTGCAAGTTTAAAATCATTTTGTCAGAAAAGAATATATATAATCCAGAAAAGATTTCTCTTTAATTTTATTGCATTTTATTTCATTCACGATCCCTTGTTTTGGACAGCTGAAAAGTTCTTTGATAAGTTAAATGAAATATTGATGTCATCTTTTTTTTTTTTTTTTTTTTTCTCCATCTTCCCTGTGCACTGCCAAGGCTGCTTAACCTCGCCATTCATTTCTCGGCTTACTTTGTCAATGTTAAAAAATGACTATGGTGATAACAGTAGTCGTGGTGGTAATGGTTGTGATAGCAATGGTTGTGGACGTGTTAGTGATGTTTGGGGTTATTATTGTTGCCGTCATTGTTGTTGTGGTGGTAGTGAGGGTGATTGTGTTTGTCGTAGTGATTGTTGTGATAATGATGGTGGTGGTTTCAATTGTAGTATTTGTTATTATGGTGGTGGGGTGGTGTAGGTGGTAGTGTTAGTAGTGATGGTGGTGATGGGGGTGATTGTGGTTGTGATAGTGATTGTAGTGATGGTGGTAACTTGGTGGTGGTTATCCGGGATTAGAGGCCGGAAGTTTAGCAAACTGTCTTTTTGTTATTGTTTCTATTTCATGTCTTTTGACAATAGAAATCACTTAATGGGGCTTCTGACTTTGTTTTAGTAGATTTTCATTTTGCCTATTTTAGCTTCTGATGCCTGTTTTTGCCATTTTGTAACATTTTTGTCCTTTTCTGACTTTAACATTATTATTTTTCTTTTCTTTCCCCTTGCAAAGATTTCGATCAATCTGAATATATACCTGCAAGCGTAGGCAAAACGAAGGCACATTCGTATTTTGTCTTTTTGTGGAAGCAGAGCCAGTGTTAAAAATTATTGTTGATTTTTCATTGATGTCGACAGGCTCTAATCGATCACTAAAATTCCCATTCTACTTTTAAGTATGTCCTCGAATCCCTTTTGAGAACTGCTCTCTGTATATGTATACCCTTCTCATTGCTTGCGTTTGCACAAATGCAAAGAACTAATAATACAATTACGTTTTCGAAGAGATAGCGTCACGAATAAAACATTCAAAACATTATATCGGATGGTCAGGTGGAATCAAGATTAAAATGAGTATATCGTTTCCTTACACGGTAAGAGATAATGTAAATTTTAGAGTTAGAATGAAGAGTTGAATCACTTCAATTTCTTATTCTTTACAGTAGTTCCTTTTGAACATGATTTTTCATTGTTCATAGCCTTTGCACCCTTACTTTAGCTAGAATAAATCCCTTTTTGCATGCCTATTTTAGTAAAAATAAATGCCTGAATTTCCGGGCTCTAATAATGGGTGTTGTCGTTGTGGTAGTGGTGTTGATAATTGTGGTGGTGGAGGAGGGTAGCGGCGACAGAGGTGACTGGGACGGCGTGCGTGGACTTCTTATTTTAGAGTTAAAATAAAAAGTTGAATCAATTACATATTTTGTACCATAATTCCCTTCGTTAGCTAGAATAAATGCCCCTTTTTCATGCATATTTTAGTAAAAAATAAATGCCTTTTGCCTGCCTATTTTAGTATAAATAAATGCCTTTCTACCTGCCTATATTAAGTACAATGAATGCCTGAACTTCCGGGCTCTAGTTGTGGTTATTGTCGTTGTGGTGGTCGTGGAGGTGGTTGTGGTGGTAGTGGAGATGGGGAGTGCGCTAAGGTGGCGGCGGCAGAGGCGACTGGGACGGCGTGGGCGAAGGTGCTTTGGGCGCTGCGCTGATGTGGCCAGCGGGGGCGTGGGCGGGCAGGCAGGAGGGCGAGCGGCGGCGGTCGCGGGCCGGAGGGCGACCGCCTGCGGGCCCGGCGCGCGCTCCCTGGCAGCGCGTTAATTGCCCCGTGTTTGCTCGACCCTCCTCCCCACCCTCCCCTCTCGCCCCGCACACGGCGCGGGTGATCGAGCACGGGCGGCGGCGGCTCGACGCGAGACCTCACGCAGAGGGCGCCACCGCATGCGAAACGCCCGACCGACGAAGCCACAAGCCACGCCACGCCACGCCCACCGACGATTGGCAAGACTGCAATCATTGGTTGATTCGTTTATCGAATGGCAGTCTACTGGATTGATTCATTTTTAGTGATTCCGCGTGAACTACTATGGTTATTAGTCCCGTACGTGTAGTGCATGTTTTTGGCTCGGGAGGTGGTGGCGGCGGTCTCCCCCCATTGGATGGCGAGATCCAGAACCGACCTACCGTCGGCTAGCAGGATTTTCCCCAACCAGGAATCTCCCACCAGCGGGGCACCGCCCGAGCCTCTAAGCTCCCGATCGGTCTCCCGGAAGATGGGGTAGTGTAGTCCATGTTATTGTAAATGCGTGCGTGTAAGGGGAGAGGATAGGACAAGGAAGAGGAAGGAAAGATCGCGCGCGGTCTGTGGACCGTTTGTTTGGGTACTGCTCCGGCATTCGCTTGATGTTGATCGAAGAAACTAGGGAAAGTTACCGATCAGAGCAGCCGGCCGCAAGAATTCTCCTCCAGACAGCGACTGAATTCGATCTAGCTGAAGAGCTAGAGTCGAAAATCCTGCCACTATCGGGACTCGAGCCTATTATCTCTCGCTCAGAAGCACTGCAGTGGCATCACTTGTTTCTCTGTGTCTCCTCTCTCGGTCCGGCCTGCGGAGCGCAAAGTCACGTCACGCCACGCAACAAGGCGGTGGGAAGCCTGCGATAATTGGTTGATTTGTTTATCGAATGGCTATCCACTGGAAAAGTTTAAAGGTTACAGTTTTCACCAAGACAGTGAAACGACGGAAAAATTAAAAAACATATATTAAACAATCTAGAAGGTACATGCCTTGCATACATTCTAAACAGTGTGTTTCTAAAGCTTTGTTCTACTTCGTATTGTCTAAACAAACTGGCATAGGATTGGTGGAGATGAAACCTTAATATCATCTTAGTTTCCTCCCAATCTTGTGATTCTGCAGTCACATTGCTGTCAGTCAACGTTTTACATTAAAGTGTTGCAAAACTCCGCATTGGCCACTTCTTATAATGGTTAAATATTTGTGGATCATTTGGTGGGATACTTCTGAGGCATTTGTCGGCTATTTATTTAAAAAATACGGAGCACTACCGATCTGAACAGTCGTTCGCTAGAATTCTCATCTAGGTAGTGAAGAAATTCTCTGGGAATTATTTATAGAACTACGAGACCGTTGTAATCCTTAACCATGAAAGTAAAATCATGTTTTTGGCTTGACATTTTTTATAATATTATTAGAATATTCATTATGCCATTTGTTGACTAATCATGCAGGCGAGTAGTGTATTTGAATCAGTGGCTTGCAAAATTTAACTAATGAACGGAGCAAATTATAAATGACAGCTCATTGTTGGACAAACGAATTTCAAATTGACGAAGCTTATCCTTTATTCAGAGTAATGCACAGATCGAGATGCTTTGTTTTACAAATTTTTGCAATTATACTGCTTTGATTTGTTTATAATTGGCTAAAAATATGTATTTTTTGTCAAATGTCCATTCGAGAATTCCAATTTCATCTCTCTGGCTTTAACGTAGCAATTTGAGTTATGTGCTGACCGTTTTGTATATAATATTTATTGTAACCCGAAACCACATTGTGTTATTCAAATGATAACCACAGAGGCAGAGTTGGACATGAGGTTCGCTACCAAAACAGTCTGCAATGAATGAGATAGCATCATTATAGTGTCTGATTGCAATACGTTCATTATATTAGTTATTTGCTAAGTAATATTTCTGTACTTGATTTTTAATAAAATATGAATGTATAATTGCGTCTCTTCTACAACAAATAGACTTTCATATATAATGTAAAAGTGTCAACTGCTAAAGTAAAAAAAAGTATCTCTCAATTTTGGTACGAACACTTTCCACCGATCTAAAATGGAACATAGCGTAGTTGCCGATGAAAATGATATCCCAAAATGTGCTTTTTACCAAAAATGCGAAATTTCTTTGGAGCATACGCAATCTCACTAGTCATAGTTTACACACTGATAAAATCAAAATGTCAAACTAGTGAACCGAGAGCAGAATGCGAGTTCAATTGCGTAATGTGAACTGTTTTTATTTGAGAATGATACCTTTGCCAGTTTTTCTTCACAGATATGATATTTATAAAGATATGTTGTAAAGAGATTCTAACTGCATGTAGGCGTCTATATATTAAGCGTGCAAGATATATTAAATTGAAGTAAAAAAGCCTTGAATCAAAAACATGTAAATACTTCTGTTGATGATGAAACTACGTAATATTGGCTGATAATTGTAAGGAATCCTGCTTTGTTTAATTGAGCATATTGAACGTTTACGGTGCCTCTTCCCTTGATTCGAAAAATTTCGTTCACAAGAAAGATGTCGGCTCTCACCAATGTGATAATTTTCCTGTTTATTTCACGTTATTATTTGTATTTCATTCAATGAATTATTGAACTGATAATCTTAGTTCGGATTGTTCATTTTAAAAATATTATTTTATAACCAACTCAGTTTTATAACCAATGCATGTTTGCACTAAGTGGTCTGCCATGCACTCACATACGTCGGTACATGACGGATATAAAGTGCTGCAAGGGCCTTCCAGCTATTGATATTTTCAAATTCATTTATTTTTCATCTATTGATCAAAAGTAATATTTTTGTGTTTTCATATTTTATCTTTTCGTTATTGATCCATTTTTATCTCTTTTACACACACGTTCTTTCTTCTCTTTATATTTTATAACATTATTGAAAGTTTTTCTTCCATATACTAAGTTTGTGATTAATATTTCTCCAACATGCACGTGGAAGTCGAAATAAAAAAAAAATACTTGACTGTATTTTCATTGTAACCCCATTAGAGCAGATGCACATTACTTAGATTTGTCATTCAACCCAAAAATATATTTCTTAGTTTGCATTCATGGAATTTCGTTCTTTCTTCCGCAGCCTTCTAACCCCGTAATTATTCCCGCTTTCTTGATTCTCCTGTTTCTCCTTAGCGATGTCGCACGCCACGATGGTAGTGGTTAAAATTGTTAACTCGGGCAGCACACTTGCATTCCATTTTTGAATACTGCTCTTAATCTGCCGCACGTTTTTCAGTGAGGCAAAACTGAAAAAAGCAAAACGGGCGTGTTTAGAGTTTTATCACAGGGCATGCGTTTTCTCTTCCCTAAAGTGCCTTTTCAGCATTTTCTGTTTAGATTAATTAATCTCTCCCTGTCATAAAATTCCCTATGCTGCGGAGAAAACAATGGTACAAAATGTAGGAATTGGAGACAATGTACTCACATTAAAATTAGTCTTGAGGAATCCACTTATCCTGATAGAAAATGCAGCAAATGTATTTATTCTAGGTACGTAAATCTTCATTTGTTCAACATGGTGAATTCTTCGTAACTACGCAGTACAGCATTGTACTTTATAAATACTACTTCCAGCGTCGCCGATGTTCCTTAGTTTGCTTTGACTAAATCTCCTTACCTCCCAGGCGAACCTCCTCCTTTCCTCTTCGTTACTTCCGCTTCGTTGAATTCCCCGTTGCCCGTGGTGGTGACTCCCACGCGCCCGGGCGCTCGGGTGCGCAGCGCGGCCGAGTGACGTGCATTTCGCGATATTTTCTCGCAAATAAATATTTGCGCAGCTCGTGCAAATTTAGCGGCCCGTGACGCTACCGAGTACACACATCACACGCGCACGCGTGCGCTCGCGCGCCGCCTCCGCTGCCCGCCCCCGCCTCCCGCGCACGACTCCCACTCTCACTCCCCAGTGACTCCCACCCCCGGCGATACACGCCGCCGCTACCATTGGCGTTGCTTGCACAAGGACGCCCTTCCTTCCTCGCTGCTAGAGGCTTGTTTAGGATATTACGTACTTTGTAGACGTACAGAATATCACAACTATTGCCTCTACTGACAAGTGCACTCTATCGTCGTGCCTCTCATCTGCATACTCAATGCCGCCGCTAACGCCGTTGCTTGCATAACTGCGTTCTTTGATCCTCGCTGTTTGAGGCTTGTTTAAGACATTACGTACTTTGTAGACGTACAGAATATCACAACTATTGCCTCTACTGACATGTGCACTCTATCGTTGTACCTCTCATCTGCGCACTCAATGCCACCGCTAACGCCGTTGCTTGCACAACTACGTTCTTTCTTTCTCGTTGCTAGAGGCTTGTTTAGGACATTACCTACTTTGTAGACATACAGAATATCACAACTATTGCCTCTACTGACATGTGCACTCTATCTTCGTGCCTCTCATCTGCATACTCAATGCCGCCGCTAACGCCGTTGCTTGCATAACTGCGTTCTTTGATCCTGACTGTTAGAGGCTTGTTTAAGACATTACGTACTTTGTACACGTACAGAATATCACAACTATTGCCTCTACTGACATGTGCACTCTATCGTCGTGCCTCTCATCTGCATACTCAATGCCGCCGCTAACGCCGTTGCTTGCATAACTGCGTTCTTTGATCCTCGCTGTTAGAGGCTTGTTTAAGACATTACGTACTTTGTAGACGTACAGAATATCACAACTATTGCCTCTACTGACATGTGCACTCTATCGTCGTGCCTCTCATCTGCATACTCAATGCCGCCGCTAACGCCGTTGCTTGCATAACTGCGTTCTTTGATCCTCGCTGTTAGAGGCTTGTTTAAGACATTACGTACTTTGTAGACGTACAGAATATCACAACTATTGCCTCTACTGACATGTGCACTCTATCGTCGTGCCTCTCATCTGCATACTCAATGCCGCCGCTAACGCCGTTGCTTGCATAACTGCGTTCTTTGATCCTCGCTGTTAGAGGCTTGTTTAAGACATTACGTACTTTGTAGACGTACAGAATATCACAACTATTGCCTCTACTGACATGTGCACTCTATCGTCGTGCCTCTCATCTGCATACTCAATGCCGCCGCTAACGCCGTTGCTTGCATAACTGCGTTCTTTGATCCTCGCTGTTAGAGGCTTGTTTAAGACATTACGTACTTTGTAGACGTACAGAATATCACAACTATTGCCTCTACTGACATGTGCACTCTATCGTCGTGCCTCTCATCTCCGTGCTCATGGACGTCACTATCGCCGTTGCTTGCACAATAACGCTCTCCCTTCCTCGCTGCTAGTAACTTGTTTAGGACATTAAGTTCTTTGTATACGTACAAAATATAATCACCCATGCCTCTACTGGCATGTGTTTTACTCTATCTTCGCTCTTCGCATCTCTGTATTCAAAGACGCCACTATCGCCGTTGCTTGCACAACTACGCCCTTCCCTCCTCGCTGCTAGAGGCTTGTTTAGAACATTACGTACTTTGTAGACGTAGAGGATATCACCGCCCTTGCCTCTACTAGCATGTGGTCTACTCTATTTCCGTTTCTCACTTCTGTGTACTCAATGATGCCACCAGAGCCGTTGCTTGCACAACTAAGCTCACCCTTCCTCGCTGCTAGTGGCTCGCTTACGACATTACGTACTTTGTAGGCGTAGAGAATATCACCGCTCTTGCCTCTACTGGCATGTGGTTTACTCTATCTCCGCCCCTCACTTCTCTGTACTCAATGACACCACCAGAGCCGTTGCTTGTACAGCTACGCTTTTCCTTCCTCGCTGCTAGTGGCTTCCTTAGGACATTATGTGCTTTGTAGACGTGCAGAATATCACCGCCCTTTCCTCTACTGGCATATTGAAGGCACGTTAACTGGGTTTGGTCAGAAGTAAAAAGTATCTACCTGGTTGTTTGCCGACGTTTCGGGAAATACATTTCCATCCTCAGGGCATTCTACCACCACGTGAATACATAACTATTTGATGTGCTGCATGCTTCTCCATCTCAGGCACTTCACAGGAAGTGAGGGCCATACAACTCTCCTCACCACACCAACGCACAGCATGATGAATCTGATACTAGTACTACTAGTGTACTGCCTTTCTTAGCTTTGAGGGAAGCGAACATCAAAGTAACTTAAAATGCGCGCTCCATGCCGGCAGCGGAAGTAACCAAAGTTAAGGACAGCATCGCTAGCAGGATGCAGAGGTGACGCAACTCAGGTGCGCCTCAAAAATCTTTCTTTGTGGTGAACACAAGCGACTGGAGAGGTTGTTGAGTGACATGAGATGAGATTGTGGAGGTGTGCTGGGTTGTCGATCTCCGGTAGGATGTAGTTCTTCACTACAAATATGAAAGGAGGTAAATGGAGTGGTAAACTATGTACTTGTGTTGGTTGCGGAACATTTAACTCATGAGGAGAGATGTGTAGTGTTCGAGGTGCGTTGCAGGCTAAAGGGAGGGGTGCGTGCAAATGTCATTGGATGGGAGTGTGGGAACATATACAGGAAATGGAGTATTGAGTAATTAATGTTGAAGCAAAGCATGTAATTCAAGGTTGTATAATTTTATTGTGGGGGTGGTGATGTGAGGTTAGAGAATCAATCTCTCCTCAAACTGGGATGCGGTACTACAATTTGGAACTGTGAAAGTATTATTGGTCCTGACATTTGAAGTGCAAGTGACTTTTTATGTCTGCATATTTGCCAGATGTGTAATGTTATTGTGATTTTGCCAGATGTGAAAATTTTTAAGTGCAAGATGTTCTGTTGCGTTATTCAAAGTTGAAGACATAAAGAGACTGATAAATGAATGTGTGCATATTAAGATATCAATCACCAATATGCATATATGAATTGTGAACAAATTATTTATTAATGGAAAAAGAGCTTGAAGAAAGACCTGTTCAACTTTCACTTTCATTAACTGGTACTGTACTGTTGACAATTGTGTGCTTTCTATTTGTAATTTACATTGCAATTTTCTTACTAAAAGAAATGTGTCAAGGGTTGTTAATTTCTGTTAAGTTGGTAATGCGATCCTGCTGTTTCTCTGTGTTAGTGCAATATTTTATTGGAGATTGTCCAATACTACAATTGTGAAATAAATAGCTGAGGGGAAGGAGGATAGTTACACAGCTATTTCTATTGCTAAAACGTTTCAGCAAAGTGTTCATCCATCAATTTCTTCTGATCGTAATTTGTATAATGTGATTTCATAGCATGTAGAATTAGTACGTGACAGGATTTCTATGTGAGCGTGCAGGGTAAAGAGTGCAGAATATTGCAATGATTATTTGTATGGCAATGAACTAGTATTATCATTGAAGAGTTTGGAGAATGATACTCCATACTGTCTTATGTATTTAACAAAAGCAGTGAAAAGCTTTGTTTCTTTTAAACCTTCTTTTTCCTAACATATTTTGGATAAATGGTGCAAATTGTTTGTTTCATTGTAAGCTATTGCATCGATGCAATTTCCAAGAGAAGTAACCCCATACTTTTTGCCAATATATTACATACAATCGAGTTCATTAGTGCAAAAGTTTTGCACGGGTTGAACTGATATGATAATATTGTATTTTTGTGTAGTACCACTAGTTTAATTTTGCACTTTTCAGCGCCAAACAGGTAGAAGTAATATTAAAACATTTTCTTTGACACCTTTGGTACAAAACTTTTTCTTTATTGTTCTTTCTAATGTTTACTTTTAATATTGCAAGGAATGTGACTTGGTAAGTGCTTAGTGTTGACGTAAAATAAAATTCAGTTTCAAAAAGAATCTAAGAATCTGTTTCCTGGCCATTTCTATCATACCCTGACAAAATGAAATTAATTTATCATTACGGAAAGTTATTAATACGGTTTTGCATTCGCAGAAATTACTTTACAAGTAAAATCTGTATTGAACGGAATTATTACAATACCTTTACTTCATCACTAATGAGACAACATTGATTTTTCAGTTCTAAACATTTAATTAATATTTCTGATTTGAAAGCAACCTATTTAATTTCAAATTATAATTGAATTTGGAATTTTATGATTCGCTGAAGTCTTGTTTATCGTCTCAGCAAGAATAAATATGAGGTTAAATAATTTAATTTAAGACCATTGTTATGTAGTTTATTGCAGTATGTGTATCTCAATATAACTTCAAAATGATAAAGCAGAAAAATGAATGAATTGTTTAAAATATACATTGATTTTCTGCGTTAATTCTATATTTTAACCACAAATATTATTTGTAATAACAAGGAGTGTAATACAATATGTTTTTCCTGACAATTAGGAAAGAACGACAAATGAACTGAAATACGCAGAAAATTTTGATGAGGTCTACAGAAATATACTATCAATGGAAGAATAATCGTTTGATTGCATTTAAATAGCCATTGAGAGCTTTTTCATATGGTTTATGAATTGTAGTACTGGAAAAACTCGAAAACATTTGGTGGCAACGAGTTTAAGGTTTCTGCTGGTTGTATAAATCAGGAATCACAGGGTTAATAATTGACAGACTCAAAAGTGACATTAAAGAAGGGTTATTGCGAGTTATGTTACTAATTATTATTTTAAAAGTTCGAAACTTGCGTGGCCAACTAAAAAGTCATATTTTTTTTATTTTCAGCTCATAAACAATGTCTCGAACAATTTAAAAATATTTGAAGAAGAAAATTTAAGTGATAAGAGACTATCTAATATTATATTTCGTTTGTGATAAATTATAAGAGAGGCAAATAAACGTGAGGACACATTTATATTCTACTTTAGAATTTCAGGAAGTTCGGTAAACATAATCGGGCCCGCAACTGAATCAACGTAAAGATATAGGAACCTAACACATGAGCTCCTTCAATTTTTTAACTAAATACATCCTAAAAACGAGAAATAACGCTCAATTTTTAATGATGAAAACTACAAATTTATTGCACGTTAGCGGAGTAGATTTCGGGTGGGAGTTACTTCCGCTATAAACAAACGTCGGCGAGGATCTCCATGAGATGTTTTGTAATTTTTTAGCCCCCAGGATTTATAAATCTGTGTCCCCCACAATCCAGTCCTTCAAAGAGCTAAATTGCTTGCGGCTCCATTCCCGTAGTGTCATCGGCTGCCTCCAAGCGTACATCCACCCGTTCGGTTTTAACTAAGCGCAACAAGTTTAAAGTTTCTGCTGGTTGTAAAATTCAGAAATCACACGGGTAGTAATTTAAGGGCTGAAAAGTATCATTAAAGAAGGGTTTTACGAGTTATGATAATGATTATTATTTTAAATGTTCTTAACTTGCGTGGATAACTAAAAAGTCGTACTGTTTTAATTTTTATCTCATAAACAATGTCTTAAACAAGGTTCAAATGTTTCAAGAAGAACATTTATGTGAAATGAGACAATCTAATATTAAATTTCGTTTGTGAGGAATTATAAAAGAGGCAAATAAGCGTGAGGACACATTTATACACTACTTTCGAATTTCAGAAAATTTTGGCAAACATAATCAGGCCCGTAATTGAATCAAATTAAATATATAGGAATCTAACACTTGTGCTCCTTCACTTTTTAAACTAAATACATCCTAGAAACAAAGAAATAACGATCAAATTTTAATGATAAATTCTTTGCACGCTAGCGGTGACGATTTTGGGTTAGAGATTCTTCCACTCTCACAAACGTCAGCGCAAATCTCCACGAGATGTTTTGTATATTTTTTCGCCCCCAGGCTTTATGAATCTGTGTCCCTGTCCCCCACAATCCAATCCTTCGAATAGCTACATCCCTTGCGGCTCAATTTCCGTAGTGTCATCGGCTGCCTCCACGTGAACATCTACCCGTTCGGTTTTAACTAAAGGCAACGAGTTTAATGTTTCCGATGGTTGTAAAGTTCAAGAATCACACGGATAATAATTGACGGATGAAAAGTATCATTAAAGAAAGGTTATTACGAGTTATGATAATAATTATTATTTTAAATGTTCATAATTGGCGTGGAAAACTCAAAAGTAGTATCTTCTTTTGTTTTTAGCTCATGAACAATGTCTTGAGTAAGTTTCAAATGTTTGAAGAAGAAAATTTAAGTGATATGAGACAATCTAATATTATATTTCGTTTGTGAGAAATTATAAGATAGGCAAATCAACGTGAGGACACATTTATATACTACTTTCGAACTTCAGGAAGTTCGGCAAATATAATCTGGCCCGTAATTCAATTAACTTCAATATATAGGATTCTAACACCTATGCTTCTTCAATTTTTAAACTAAATTCATCCTAGAAACAAGAAATAACGCTCAGTTTTTAATGATAAAAACTTCAAATTTATTGCACACTAGCGAAGAAGATTTTGGATGGGAGCTACTTCCGTTATAAAAAAACGTCGGCGGAGATCTCCATGAGATGTTTTGTTTTGTTTTTTCGCCCCCAGGCTTTATAAATCTGTGTCCCTGTCCCCCACAATCCAATCCTTCAAATAGTTACATCCCTTGCGGCTGCAACCCCGTAGTGTCATCGACCGCCTCCAAGTGAACATCCACCCATTTGGTTTTAATAAACGCAACGAGTTTAAAGTTTCTGCTGGTTGTAAAATTCAGAAATCACACGGATAGTAATTGAAGGACTAAAATGTATCATTAAAGAAGGGTTATTACGAGTTATGATAATAATTATTATTTAAAATGTTCAAAACGTAAGTGGATAATTAAAAAGTAGTATATTTATTATTTTCAGCTCATGAACAATGTCTTGAACATGTTTCAAATATTTGGAGAAGAACATTTAAGTGATATGAGACAATCTAATATTGTATTTCGTGGGAGCTACTTCCGCTATAAACAACCGTCAGCGCAGATCTCCATGAGATGTTTTGAAACATGTTTCACCCCCGGGCTTTATAAATCTGTGTCCTCGACAATCCAATCCTTCAAATAGCTACATCGCTCGCGGCTCCATTCACGTAGTGTCATCGGCTGCCTCCAAGCGAACATCCGGACGTTCGGCCGGGCGGCGCCTCGGGGCAGGAGCGGCGCGACATGGCCGCACGCGACAGAGTCGGAGCTGTCGCGGTAGCAGTCGCCGCGGGGCGCAGCCACCGCAAAATCTGTGACGGCCCGCGCCGCGCCGCGCAGCTGCAGGGAGGCCACGCGCACCGGCGCTTCGGGCCGTCGCGCGCGACGGTCGCAGGCAACAGCTGCGCGAAACGGGCGCAGAACTCGCACAGCAGGAACTCGGGAGTCGGCAAAGCGACATCGCACGCTGACTTTCATGCACATGGAGCCATATGATGGGTCACTCTGTAAGCGGTCCAGTAAATGAAAGTAGTGTTCTTCGATTGATTGATTGTTAGTGATTCCGGGCGCGTCGACTACTGAGGTCATTAGTCCAGTAAGTTGTAGTGCATGTTTTTCATCGGGAGGTCGCGGTGATCTTCCCCCACTGGATGGCGAGATCCGGCAGTGTGTGTAAGCAAAGGGTGAAGATGGGACAAGAAAGAAGGAAAGATCACACCCGGTCCGTGTCCCGTTTGTGAGGTTAATGCTCCGGCATTCCCCTGGTGCTGATCGCTTGATTAGTTGGTTGGTTAGTGATTCTGGGAGCGTCAACTGCTTCGGTCATTAGTCCCGTTAGTGTAGTGCATGTTTTTATTCTCGGGAGATGGCGGTAATCTTCCCCCGCTGGATGGCGAGATCTGGCGCCGACCTACCGTCGGCTAGCGGGGTTTCCCCCTAAACATGACTCTCTCATCAGCGGGGCACCGCCCCAGCCGGGACAAACTCTAAGCTCCCGAAATATGTGGTAGTGTAGTGCATGTTAGTGTAAGTGTGCGTGTGTGTAAGGGGAGAGGATAGTACAAGAAAGAGGAAGGAAAGATCGCGCGCGATCCGTGGCTCGTATTCTCTGGCATTCGCTTGGTATTGATCGGAGAAACCACGGAAAACTACCGATCAGAGCAGCCGGCCGCTAGAATTCTCGTCCAGACAGCATCTGAATTCGACCTAGCTGAAAACCTAGTGTGGAAAATCCTGCCGCCGTCGGGATTCGAACCTAGAACCTCCCAGTCAGAGTCATTGCAATGACATGACTTGATGCACTGAGCCACCGCTCCTGCTAGTATTTTTTCGTATTTTGTTCAGATTCCAGTATTTCGGATGCTTTTCGTGGCTTATGATATAAACACAAATGCTTCATAGGCCTTTTGATAAAGTTTCTGAAAATATGGACAATTTTGAACCGTAATGAAGCTCGAAAGTGTAGCAAAATCAGAAACTCCCAAACGCTGCGAACAGTGCGGAAGTGCCGTGTGGCACAAGCCGAGAGGCGCAGCGACCGCAAAATGGGCTACGAGCCGCGCCGCGTGAGCAGTCCTAGCCGTGTAGCTACGGGGATGCCACGCCCACTAGGTCTCATGTGGCAGCGCATGGTGTGACGGAGCGCGCACTGGTTGCTTGCAACAGTCGCAGGCAACAGTTCATGAACCGATTGCCGATGGAGTAACTCGACAACTGGGAACTCTGGAAGCTAGTTGGCTGATCTCTATATACTGCGATAGTGCATGTCATGTACTTGTCACTTTGTTAGTGATCAAATACATCAAACTACTATGTTCATAAGTAGAGCAAAGAGCCAAAATTTGATTTCTTTTGTTTAAAGCAAGTTGACATTTTTCATTCTAGATTACAACTTAAAATACCTAGTGCCAAAAGGCTACAAATTTTAAAATGAAACGTCTCTCTAGTTAGTAGTCGGGTTTCTACATCCTTCATAACATCAAGGTAGATGATATTGCAAATTATTATGCTCACCAGACATTGCCCGGAAGTCAACACTTGAATTACATTTAAGAATAAAACCTACGAGCGTGTTTCCCTTATTTACACTATACTATTATATATTACGAAGAGATACTGTCATCACAATTTAATGCAAAAAATGAAATCCTTTTTTTAATAGTCCGTTTATGAAAACTCTTTTCTTGTGTGAAATTCCGTTATTTACGTCCTCCTCTTACCTCACAATTTTAAAAATTGCAAACGTTCGGCTTTTTCCAACCTGTCCGATACCTTCTATATAGATGATCGAGATTTCTTATTTAATGTATAGTACATTACTCAATTTTTACTTTCTTTCGTACTACATACGTAGTGAGAAACTGCAAAAAAACTGATATATCTAGAGAAATGTCGTTATTGTAAACCCTTGATATTGAAAAGGTGGATAATTCTTGTTCCTGGATCTAGTAAATTACTATAACAGGTTACTATAAACTACGTTTAGTGGGTACTTGATATCAAAAAATTGGTTTAGGCCAAACCTCTGTCAGTGTATCCGTCTGTTAAATTTGAAATTTAAGTAACAATCAACTTTGTATTTTTGTGTATTCAAGAAGCCAAGAGTCACTCGAGAAGCCCAACTGAGAAGATTTTACATCCTCAGGTTATAATCTCTTTTTCTGTAATTAGATTAAGTATGCTAACATAAGGGTAATTTTTTAACATCAATTTTCTCAAAATTGGTGACTTCTAAAAATCAGTGTGTGATCTCATGGCAATGAGAAGGTTCTAAAAACCTAAGAATTTGTTAATAAGAGCTAATTTTTTGGGTCAATAGCCTCTGAGAAAAAATTAGCATCTTATGCAAAACATTTTATTGTTTTGAAAACAGGTATTTATTAATTGTAAGGAAACTATTGATTTTGGCGGGCTCTACTAACAAAATCTGAAATTTAGAGTAAATTTAGGGTTGAATGGACACCTTGTTTGCCATTGTAGCTCTAAAATTAGAGTTTTTATGGCAAAACAAAAGATTATTGGTGTGAATCCCTGCATCACTGGTAGATGCCGCCACCTGGGTCTCGGTGCCTTACAGGTTGCCTACCCTTGCAGGCGCAAAGATGTAAACACCTTGGCCAAAGAACTTTCTGCCAAAACTTTCTCTGCCTGAACTTTCTGCCAAACTATGTATATCGATATTTCCCCGCTACCCCCCTATACTACCGAGTCACTATCACTTCATGAGACAGTATAAAAGACGTGCGCCTCGCTCGCACGGTGCCCTTTTCGCCATAAATTTTAACTGTTAGTGTTTGTGTTAGACTTGTCGCTTACGTGCTAATATTTGTTTCTTGTTTTACGCCACAAGGATTCTGTTGCAGACATTATTTGGTCATAGGCAATTTAACTCCCAGCGCACAGGTGTTGTTGCCACCGCCAAACTTTATGACTTGTAAAATGCGAAAGGCCCGGCTCTAGCAGAGTCGTTATTGGTTTTATTGTAAATAGGTATGAGTGCTAGCGTAGAATTTTAGGTGTGAATGGTATTTTGACATGAAGTTGGATCTTGTACAAGTAATGTAGTTTATGTTACGTTGCTAATGTTATGAAGCAAGTGTATTCTGTATGTTGTTGTTCTCTCATATTTGCAGCAGCGATGTATACTGGTCTCCGATTGTTGAGGAGGTCCAGATTTGTTACTGTTCATTACATTGCAATTGTTAATGTTTCAGTTTACGTGCTCCAGTCGTAAATAAGACGGCGCTCGGCCGCATTCGACATTTGGGAGCTTTGTTCACGACGACAGCTGGGCCCGTACAGTACAAGGCTGTGGCCCATTGTTGCTGAGTTGATTTCCGCCCCGTGAGCGATTTCCTCGTCGCTCGGGCAAGAGGCTGATAGGAGTCTGGCACCTAGGCGCCGACGTGGAAAGGCCACTGGCGTTCAACAGGGTCACGACCGCCCGGCCTTTTTCAGGAATAATCATGCTTCATGCTTAAAATTGTTAAAAATTTGGTAATGGTAAAAGATCCAATTTCATGCACCTAATAGCTATGCACTCACACTAGTTGTCATTGAAGGGTATGGTTTCTGATTTGTAATTCTGTTTATCATTGTGCTTTTTGTATTGAAGGATGACCTGGTAGGCATCCTTTTCAAATTTGTTTGTTGTATATTCGGTTTCCTCGCCCTAAAGTGGGCACTGTAGAGGAAAACTCGAAACACCGTAATTCTGTATTGGTTCAGACGCATTGATTGAAGCGTCTTTTCCCTTTGCTTTTTTTTGGTCACAGTTTTTTGTATAGAGGCGACATTCGCCTGTCAATTTTGTAAATATTTGTAGTTCTGCTTTGTCTTGTTTGCAATATTGTTACTTTTTCCAGCAAGAAAGACTATTGTTTGTAAGGTCTTTATTTGCAATAAATTTGTGTTCTTGGTTATTTGGGTTGTTATATCTCCATTTCTGAGATTCTGTAAATTATAGATCCTGTTTATTTAAAAGCCTGGTGCGTCCCTTCGATTAATTTCGAACGTGACGACAATCTTCTCGAATTCGATGGCTAGGAGTTCTCTGTGTTAGCTCCGAATAACACTTCATTAGGTAAATGCATGGTCACCTCGCTTCTTAGCGAGAATATAGTTAAAACTTGATTTTGTGCTGCCCTCTGCAGCTGGCGACCTTACTTGCGTATTAATAATTTGCCTATTCACGTATTTCGCCACCTTCCAAATATAACACCGTCTATCTAGAAATAACGCTAATGTAGAAACCATAAGGATTTTCACCAAAATGGTTTTTCCTGATCGGCCTGACTGATGTTTGGGACCCTTGAAGTTAAACACAGTTTTTAATGTTTGAAGATACTTTCTTCATCAAGCACATTTTGAGTATTTTTCAAAAATGCCTCCAAACTTTTTGATTCATTATTGACCTTGAATAGCGTAAAATGCGTTTAAAAATCGTCGCATGTCTCAGTTTTCTTGAAGTATCTGTATTTTGCTAAAGTTCAAAATTTTTCTGCTTCTTACTACAACTACAGTATCAGAGATAAAGATTTTTCCTTCGAATATTCTTCAAAATTAGATCTATGGATAAGCATATATACACGTTTTCAAAATATGAATGGTTTTTCAGTAATTAGGCGTGAAAACAAAGCAATTTTTAAAGTAAGATTTTTTAAAAAATGCTCTAAATTTTTTCTTAAACGTTCTTGTGTTGATATTACTACACACACTAAATGGCATTACATAAGCGTCATTTTGAGGTATACTTTTGATTTTTCTTAATTATACAAGCACTTTTTCATTTTTTATGTATCACTTAGGCTGTTAATATATATGGGTGTTTCTATCCGGGCATTACTGAATTTTGTGAGTGCTTAAAATTATTTTTTGTGAAATTCTTCGAAAATTAAAAAAGGTTTTCAGTGAAAATAACCTTAAAATTGCACAATTAAAAAAATGGACAAATTTTCTCAAAAAGATCAGATGTTTTCTTTAAATATTTTGTACCGATAGTGCTAAATAAATTATAATTACGCCATTTTAATGTATTCTTCAGATGTTCCAAACACTACACAAACATATGTTTTTAAATATCTCTCACGTCGTTAATATTTTTATTATGATCATTTTCTATGCATTATTGCATTAGTGAAAACAAGTGCTTAAAATGATTTTCGTGGATGTTTACCGAAAAATCAAAACTTCTCTTGAAATATGAACTGAAAATTGGTCATATTCAGAAACATTCAAAAGAAATTTTCTCAAGAACCTCTCCATATTACTCAGTGAGATTTCACATATAGGGCTATGTTTTACCATAAAATTCTTAAAGCCATACTTATGTTCTATTATTAGAGAAACGAAAAATTGAGAAAAAGTGAAAAAATGTCGTTTGGCGTCTATATGTAGCAGCTGGGAATAGGGTAAGGGAATGTCGAAAGGCTAGCCTAGAATAAAGAGAGTATGATACATTAGTGTGAGATAGTCCGTGCCATTCCTTGGCACCACTAGTTACATATTTAAGTATTCATTACAAATTATGCATTAAATATTTCTTTTATTGAATTTTAAACCTATGCTATGGTTGTAATCAATTAGAAATAATTTTCACTTTCTCGATACGGAGTGGAAAGAAAGTTATGTGATGCTACGCGAAAAAGGAAGAATTTTTGGAAGACTCTCAGACCGAACTCTCAAAATAGGACTCTAGTAACTAAAACGTAAATAAATCCAGTTCCTAAATTAAGAAAAAAAGATTATCTAATACGTGATGTGGCCTGAAGTGGTTCTTTGATAAAAAAAATCGAATAACGGCAAACCGTGCGTCCGTCTGTCCGTCCGTCTGTCCGTGCGTCCGTCTGTCCGTCCGTCTGTCCGTCCGTCTGTCCGTGCGTTCGTCTGTCCGTCCGTCTGTCCGTCTATCCGTCTATCCGTCCGTCTGTCCGTCCGTCCGACCGCCTATGAGTGACTGTAGCGGCTAAACCGTCAGGTGAATTGTCTCCAGAACTAATGTTCTCCAATCGATTTAGCTGATGTTGCTGGCCGTTAAATGTGAAACCAATATTTTAATTTTAGGGGGTACTTTACATGAAGCCCCTGGAATATTTTTAAATAAATGTGTTCATTGTTTTTGATTAAATTTTGATGTTGGATAGTGTGAAGGACATTTAATAGATTGTTAAAGGTCTCATTAGTTGAAAACCCTAATTTTTCGAAAACTGAAAATGTCCCAAATTGTTTGGCGTCTTCCTACAACTAAAATTACAAAGATAGAGATACCCTTAATGAAATCTGTTCCTTAAAAATAATTTTGAAACGCCATATATAATTTTAGAAAATTTGAGTACTTTTTGCGTATTTTTGCGTGAAAATCCGAGCGAGAAAGTACGGGCTGTTTTAGCACCACTAGTTTCAAATGCAAGTTCCCATGGGGAGAAATAAGCGTTTTATGAAACAGGGAATTAGGCAATCCGAAGCACAGTTGTGTATTGCGGGTTGCGTTGCAGAAGTATCACTGGACTGGGGAGGGAATAGGCAGACCTGCTCGGGCCCGAGGGGAACAGAAGAGAGCGTGAAGGTGTGGGCCGCGGGGCCTGGCAAGGACTTAAGGCCCATTCACAATGCAAACATAAGCATAAGCATGGCGTTAACATAAAAGTTAGGACTACGTCTGCAAGTGGACTCATTCACAATGCGTTCGCATAAGCATAACACGTAAGACGTTAACTTAAGAGCTTGCAAGCTTCGAGCTTCTGTGTTTATGCTTACGTCAGACATAAGGAATGAGCCAATCACAGTTCGTTAACTCAAAATCGAGTATCGAAGTCGATAGGCGAACTATTCCTGTCGATTCGTGTGCTGCGTCTCATAGCCAATAGAAACCCTTATTTTGCCTGTGTTTATGTTCGACATTGTGAATACGCCAAGTCTTCACTTGTGTTTTTGTCTATGTCTATGTGTTATGCTTATGTTCGTGATTGCATTGTGAATGGGCCTTTAGGAGTAGGGCAGGCGAGTGTCGGTAAGGGCAAGTACGATTGACGGAGAGGAGCAGGATATATTGGTGCAAAACGCGGCGGAACCGAACAGGAGGCAGCGTGATGATATATATAAGAGGTAAGGCAAGGCAGGATCATAAATAAAATTACATTCGTCTGGATTATTGATAAAACTGGTCATGTTTACTACTTTAGTGATTGCGATAAATATATGAATAAATAAATTGAACCGCGGAGTTTCTTCCCAAAGGAAAATATCCAAAAGGAAATAGGCCTGTCCAAATTCCTCGTGGAAAATATTTGTAATTGTCATCATATTCTCGTCATAGCTGAAATCATGTTGAAGAGATTTATATTGGAAGAACTATTTTGTATTCCTACAATAACTTGTTTAAAACTTGTATTGACGGAGCAGTAAGGAATGCCTCAAACGGGCCTGAACGACCCGGAACCGGGCGCCACCGGACGGAACGACACAGAAGTTCTGAGCGAGGAGGAACTTGAAGCGTCATAGAATGGGGTGAATCGGGACGGAGCGGGACGGAGTGTGATGGAGCGTGACGGAGTGGGAAGGAGCGGGACAGAGCGGGATGGAGCGGGACGGAGCGGGACGGAGCGGGACTGATCGGGACTGATCGGGAAGGAGCGGGACGGAGCGGGACGGAGCGGGACGGAGCGGGACGGAGCGGGACGGAGCGAGACGGAGCGGGACTGAGGGACGGAGTGTGACGGAGCGGGACGGAGTGGGAAGGAGCGGGACGGAGGGGGATGGAGCGGCACAGGCAGGTTGGAGCAGAGACGGGCAGGACTGATCGGGACGGAGCAGGACGGAGCGGGACAGGCGGGACAGGCGGGACAGGCAGGACCCAGGCCCGAGACAGGCAGGACTGAGGACGAGTGTGACAGGCGTGACAGGTGGGATGGGCAGGACGGGCGGGACGGAGCAGGACGGGCGAGACGGGCGGGACGCTGAGGACAGGGTGTGACAGGCGTGACAGGTGGGAAGGAGCAGGACGGAGGATGGAGCGGGACGGAGCAGGAGGACGGAGCGAGACGGAGGCGGGACTGATCGGGAAGGAGCGGGACGGAGCGGGACGGGGCAGGACAGGCGGGACGGGCAGGACGGAGCGGGACGGAGCGGGACGGGCGGGACGGAGCGGGACGGGCAGGACGGAGCAGGACAGGCAGGACGGAGCAGGACAGGCAGGACGGAGGCAGGACGGAGCGGGACAGGCAAGGACGGGCAAGGACAGGCGGGACAGGCAGGACAGGTGAGACGGGAGCAGGACGGAAGCGAGACGAGCAGACGGAGGCAGACGGAGCAGGACGGAGCAGGACGGAGCGGGACGGAGCAGGACGGGCAAGGACGGGCAGGACGGGAACGGGACGGAGCGAGACAGGCGAGACGGGCGAGACAGGCAGGACGGAGCAGGACGGAGCAGGACGGGCAGGACAGGCAGGAGGACGGTGCGGGGACAGGCAGGACAGGTGGGAACGAGCGGGACGGAGCGGGACGGAGCGGGACGGAGCGGGACGGAACGGGACGGAGCGAGACGGAGCGGGACGGAGCGGGACGGAGCGGGACGGAGCGGGACGGAGCGGGACGGAGCGGGACGGAGCGGGACGGAGTCGTGCGAGGCGTGAAGATACGTGGTAAAGAATGGCTCGAATCTAAATAACGTTACATTCATTTTTCTACTAGATATATTGTTGGCAAATATAAATGCGCTGGGTTGCTCCAAGACGTGCAGCGTCATCCATCGAGTCTATTGGAATCTTAAAATAATCATAGGGCTGTAAAGTAAGAGGTCGCATATAGTGCTAATGTGTGCTGCCGTCAGCATAGCTTACTTCAAAAGAGTCGGACAAAAGTGACCCGCAGATAAAGAGTTTTAATTTTGCGATTTATTTCATATGTAGGTTAGAAGAGTTTTCGTTTTGACACTATAAGGATCTACAATTTGTATAAGATGTAGCTACTAGGAGAGTAACTAAACATAATTAATCGGAAGTAGATTTCGCGGTACTGTAGAGGAAAATACTCATCCAATTTATTATTAGCTACATTTCCTTGCCCTACGACAAGTTACAAACAAATACTCCGTATTTTGATCAATTGAACTACAAATGTTTCACGTTTTGAGAAGTAGAGTTAATAGAAAACGCAAGTATAGTAAGACGAATATTAAGTTAAATTATTCAAACTGTTATATGTCTTTGTAAGCAGACTACTCAACAACTAAGTTCACAAAATGTCAGTTTTTCACCCATATTCTTCTCTCACAATGTCGTAACAAAGTTCTTTACCACTCATGTGCACACCAGAAACCTCCATCTTTACGACGGTACGTACCATGGGTTGTTGTTGATGGGGAATACTGAAAACCGCGAGTTATATGCAACAGTACAAAGAGAGCTATATGTTTAATTCTATAGTTAATAAAAAGTTTATGGTGCCAGTTCAGTAAATGAGTCAACAGAATTAATCGTTCGTTAAGACGGTATTTGTCTTTTATTGAGAACGTTTTAAAACACATTCATGGCACATTTTATTGTTTCTAATTGTAAACGAATGTTATTTATTGGTGTTAGATATTGTTTGTGCGTATGATATTCCATGAGTTTTCTTTTAGACACGATTTTGGTTTTCTCATTCATATTTCGTGTATTTTTTGATAAACTGGTTGGCTTTTCTTTGGTGAAGAATTTAAATGTTTATTTTTTCAAAATTTGAGCAGCGAGGTAATTACGAAAACGATCCAGTGGTGTCAATATTTGGTCGTTTAGCGTCCCGACGTGTTCGCAAAAAGTTTAAAACAACTTTGACTTATACTTTTTTAGTTCATGTGACGAAGGAATGTCTGTGACTTTGACACGATAAAAAATTTGTACGAGACATCGTAAACCATTACAACCCGAACGATTATTTGAACTTGCTTTCCTATTTCTGTTTTGGTTGGTTGGTTAGTGATTGCGAGCGCGTCAACAGCTTAGGTCATTATTCCCTAAGTGTAGTACATATTTTTTCCTCGTGAAATGACGGTGATCTTCGCCCGCTAGATGGCGAGATCCGATGCCGACCTACCGTCGGCTAACTGGGGTTTCCCCCAAATCTGGACTGTCCCACCAGCGGGGCACCGCCCCTGCCGGTACAAGCTCTAACCTACTGACCGGCCTCTCGGAATATGTGGTAGTGTAGTGCATGTTAGTGTAAGTGTGTATGTGTAAGGAGAGAGATCGCGCGCGTTCCGTGGCCCATTTGTTAGAGTACTGCTCCGGCCTAGTGTTGACCGAGGAAACCACGGAAAACTCCCCATCAGAGCAGCCGGCCTCTAGAATTCCCCTCCAGACTGCGACCAAATTCGACCTAGCTGGAAAGCGTGTGTCGAAAATCCTGTCACCGTCGAAACTCGAACCTAGCACCTCCCAGTCAGAGGCGCTGCTGTGTTATTTCTGTTTTGTAGTTACGTGTAAATAAATGTTCGAGTGAAAATGCACTTCAGTACAATATGCCCTCACAGTACAACAGTCCTTTTAAAAGTAATTCTAGTATAAGTGAGGTTATTAAACAGTGTGAGTACCGGAGCGAGAGCGGGGCGCACTATGTCGCTAGAGCGAAAAGCGGAAGGCCTCCGCAAACTCAGAACGTTTGATCCGTCGGGTGACGACGCACGTTAGCGCATAAAGGATTACTTTGTGTCGAAATGGATTGTTTTTAAAACTGCTTCAATTTCAAGCCAGAAGAATTCGAAATTAAATATGCATGTTTCATTGATTCGTTGAAAAACTTAAATGCATATAAACACGCAAATAATATCAAATACATGTTTAGGCATCTTTTCATTTTGTTGAGAACGGAATCCTTTCTGGTGAACGAAATTTTTCAAGTCAAATCAAGGGGCACTGTGAACTTCCGATTTAACTTTTAATTGAGTTTAATTTAGTGATGTAAATTGGTAAATGTTTTTCATTGAGAGTATGTGGATGATTGTGTGAGTTCGGAGTACCCTAGTCACTTTAGCAAATTGGACAATCACCGCGATGGCAACTCAATTGATTGATAGTTTTATATGGCCGTGAGAGACGGAATGAAAGCCGTGAACAGATGCTATCTCTCGTTTTATTCTGAAAAGCATAATCTCTGAATGATTTATAGAAGGATATCTGTGAAGGAGCATGGGGTAGTGATATTGACTCAACAAAATGGGTGAAGATATAAAATTGATGGAAAGGGTACTTTAAGTGAAATTGTACATTGGACAAGTGACAAGTAGCAAGTGTATTTTTTCTCATTACTATTTGTTATAAAAAGTTGTCGAATGAGTGATCACTCTTAATTTAACTGTCCAATAAATTAAATTTTTATTGCATTTCATTCTAATTATAAGTAACTGTTAATATGAGTATAATTTGCAAAGTATAGGTATCGGCTTCTAGGCAAAGATATTGAACTCTTCGAAATTTATTATTTTAGCCACAATATTGTGCTGTAGGCTAATGTATATTACCATCCCTTAAGCGCTATACACTACGGTGTCTTACATAGCAACCAATCAAAGTGGCATGATCTGAATATTAAAAACACTAAAGGGGCTCGTTTAAAAAGGCTTTTAGGGTTTCTAATCAAATAAATTTCGATATTTTACAATAATGTATTAGGTCCAAGAGGTGTTGTAACGTGTTTTTAATAACTTATTAAAATATAAAAATTAAATAAAAATTAATAATATCCTAAAATGAAAAGGAAATAACGCTTAATTGACATTATTTGTTATATAGATTTTTATTTTAAACGTGATTAAAGTTCGGCTTTAATCACACTTTCTCCTGTGTTAACATATGTTTTCAATCCCTCCGGGATTAAAGTAACTACCAGCGACTCCCATTATAATTACAATCTGAGATAGAAGTTTGGATATACAGTGAGTCTAAGAGAATACATATAAGTTAAAAACTAACTTTCAACTATAAATACTTATCGTCACAAACTTCTTTAATAAATCTGTAAAATTCAAGCTTTGTAAAAGTGTTATTTTCATTGGCTAGTAGCCTTTTCCGTGACTCCTCAAAAATCTAATCAATTACATCGAGTCAATAACAATTAAAGTGTTAAGCGCGTATCGTCAACCAATATTCCTACAGAAATTCGTGCGTACTTGAGTAGAGTTAACAAAATTTTCATTGATACGTAACGTTGCCCTCACCATTGAATAATTCCTCCAAAACGATGAAGACTTGTATGTTTTTCATTTATGGTTAAAATATTCAAAGTTTCTTATTGTCTTCTTCTGAAAGTTTTGTTACTTTCTCGACATTTATTCATTTTCAAAAACATTTGTACACTTTTTCGTAGACATGCCCCGATTTTTCAGGGAATAATTTTGAAACTTAACATTCCGCTTCTTTCGGATATCATTAGAAATTTGTATATCTTCATTTTCAGAGTATAAATAATATGTATCATTTGTTTAGGTCAAAAACTTCTCGATTATTCTATGCAGAATGCAAATTACCTGAAATCACAGCCATCAAAAAGGCGATCTCCATAAGAGTGCTCGCCGTTTAGTGTACTTCTTCGTAGTTTAGGTGTGTACGCGAAGAAATATTGTTTAAAAATAACGTTTTGTATACGACACGAGGTTTACCTGAGCTTTATTCACTAGAATTATTAGATAATTATTTCTCTCGAAGAGAGAACTGTTCTTCCTCGGGAATAATGCAATACTTAAACCCCTTGTTATAAACATAACTCTTATTGAGCAAGTTGCAATTCGTCTATCGAAAGCAGCCATCGTTTCGTCATCTGAGGTAATAATGCTTGTATGTGTAGTTTCTCATCTTTTATGTAGAAAACTCAAACTGTAGTAAGGTACTGTTTGTAATAAACTCCGCGTTTGTTCCTAATAATTAGTTTCATTTCGTCAAGTCCCATCTATTACACATTTGACGTTCGTTTTTACCTCGTCGTGGGAGGGCGGTGATGGCATACGGCGGAGTGGGCGACAGGACGAGTGTGGGAAGGCGGTCCGTGGGAACATGCTTGTATCGCTGACGTAGCGAGCCGTGGGCGAGTAGGCCAGACGTGGGAAGTAGAGAGCGAGGCAAAGATTAGCAGGCGAGTGCGTGACGTCAGTGATAGTATGAAAGAGAAGGAGAAGGTCAAGGGGGCTGTTCAAGTTGGATAAAATAGGTTAGTCGAACTGATTAATGACGTGTGACATGAAAAAGAGATGGCGAGAAGCGGATGACGTGTACAAAATTAAGACAAGAGTACAGAAAATGGACGTCGGAGAATGTTTACTTACAAACCGAACCATTAGAGACTGGAACAGTTTGCCTGCGACAATCTTAGAACTCTTTCCTCAAAGCTTGAGCAAGTTTAAAAATATATTTGTTTTCTAACAAATTATATTTTATGTCAATTTATCAGTGTTAAATTAGTAGTATTTCCTTTTAAGACAGTTTTTTAATTGTTAATATATTATCAGTTGTATTATTATTATTACTATTATTATTGTTATCATTTTATTACTATTTATGTAGTGCAGTGCAGTGTAGTGCAGCGCAGTGTTGCGTTATGAAGTGAAGTGGAGGGAAGGGAATGCGGAAGAAATGCGTCACAGTTAAGTGTTGTGCAGTGAAGAGAAGTGAAGTGAAGTGAAGTGAAGTGAAGTGAAGTGAAGTGAAGTGAAGTGAAGTGAAGTGAAGTGAAGTGAAGTGAAGTGAAGTGAAGAAGTGAAGTGAAGTGAAGTGAAGTGAAGTGAAGTGAAGAAGTGAAGTGAAGTGAAGAAGTGAAGTGAAGTGAAGAAGTGAAGTGAAGTGAAGAAGTGAAGTGAAGTGAAGAAGTGAAGTGAAGTGAAGTGAAAGTGAAGTGAAGTGAAGTGAAGTGAGAGGAGTGAGAGTGAAGTGAAGGTGAAGTGAAGTGAAGTGAAGTGAAGTGAAGTGAAGTGAAGTGAAGTGGTGAAGTGAAGTGAAGTGAAGTGAAGTGAAGTGAGGTGAAGTGAAGTGAAGTGAAGTGAGTGAGAAGTGAAGTGAAGTGAAGTGAAGGGAAGTGAAGTGAAGTGAAGTGAAGTGAAGTGAAGTGAAGTGAAGTGAAGTGAAGTGAAGTGAAGTGAAGTGAAGTGAAGTGAAGTGAAGTGAAGTGAAGTGAAGTGAAGTGAAGTGAAGTGAAGTGGATTAAGGCTTGCGCGGTGATATTACGTACTATTTATTAATATTTTTTTAATTAACTACTATTTTTGTAAATTATTATTTATCAATGTAAGCTTAATGCAAGTAAGATATTCTTCCACCAAGTCACTACACGTAATTACAGAATTAATAATAAAATCTAAAGAATTTCATCCCAAAAGGTGCAAAGCAGATTACTTGAGAATATGTAATTGCCAGAAACTATAACATACAGTAACTGCTTCGGTATATGCTGGACACAGAGCGAAGAAAATATCTTTTTTTCGTCCACGATTATAATAAAACTTAGAAATCTCATAGATAAAACATTATGTACTGAAGTAGAAAAATGCTGAACTACGTTCAGGCTTTACATTAATTACTTTTTGTTTCTGAACTAGGTAAAATGCAGCTTCCACATAGGACATTGCAATTAAATATTTCAAGGCAAAATCCAAAACTTGTTTGAATTATGAATAAAAAATGTGTGTAATTGGCTGGGTATGTGGTCCAAACACGTTGTCGGAAATGGAAACGAGCAAATGTTCAGAAATATCAGAGAGGTGGAGCATGCAGCTAGAGTAATAATGGTGATCCGGACAAGTTGATAATTACAGAACGACTACTAATGGTTGCGACTAAAAAGGCACTTCAGCTGAGTCAAAAATGTATCTCTCGTGAAAATGCATAAACTTAAAAATAATTTAACATTTAAAAAAAATGTTTTTTATTAGATTTACAAATTAGAATTAGAAAGCGCTGTATGGAAAATAAATGAATGTCACATCCATTTCTAAAGGGGACTGTAGAAATGAATGTAACAGTCAAAGCGGAAGACCAGAGGTTCTCGGAGACAAGTAGGAGGGGAGATGGGAGCACGTTTGGATTGACAAAATCGAGAACATGACTTGTAGCTGTGGAGAAATCGTACATTTAGGTGGCAGGCAATGATGATTCGTAGATGAAACCTGACCGCAATTGCGACCGTGATGTGATAGTTGTAACGATGCTTCCGAAACATTAGCGCGTCAATGCGACCTGAAGATTGACGGGAAGTGACGCAGCGGTGAAGAGACCAAGAGTTTGTTCAGGCGAGCAGATTATTTTTTTGACGTGTTCTAATACGTTGAGCCCAAGACTGCATCATTCTGCGAAATGTGTCCTACAGCCGCTGGCAGACGATCCAATCGCGAACGTTAATGCCTCAAAGTGTGATTTCAGTACTTCGAGGTTACGGATGGTTTTAACGAGTGATTTCCATTAAACTGATATCGTCACAAAAATATTATTGTAGACACCATAGAGATATCATTTACTCACAATATCTCAGGACATGAATTAGTATGTTGAAATGTCTCCATATGGATAACATTGAACATTCATGTAAAATGAATAATGTCAATTGTTAAATGAAATTTCTATTACTTTATAAAAACTAAATACCATGATGAGTTTCTAGTTTGAACAAATGAACAAAATATTAATTCGTTTTCTACAGGAGATAAAGGAAACTTCCAAAAGAACAAGAAACTATGTAGCTTTAGATTGAATCTACCTACCCCATTAACTGCCTGTAATGTTAGTTTCATAAACCAAATAGTAACGCATTGTTTTAATCATTAGTCTATGATTCTATGTCTCATTCATGGCTTATCTTCTCGACTGCTTGCTTTTCGCAGATCACGCATTCCTCCCCATCGTCCAGCGCCAAATTCCACTAGTCGAAGTTACTTCCACAGGTTTGTCTCAATTCTTTTCAGAATTGCATATATGTATCATGAAAATCCTCGTATTGATAAAGGATTTGTCAGTACAACGTGCAGTAAAATTATCCTCTGTCAACGTTTCAATTTCAAAAGCAAAACCTCCTCCATCTATCTATCCAAGCCGACCAATGTCCAACAAGTTTGCACACACTTTACAGACGAAGCGCTCAAAAGTCACAACTCAATATAAATAACACCTAATACAAATAACATTCATTATAAAACAAGCATGTAATTTAATATATCACAGCACATTGTTACAGAATTATGATAGTAGTTGGATATTGCCAAATGTATATTATGAAATAATAATTGTGATTAGAAAACCATTCTCTTATATCTCTTCTAGAAGTTTAATCTTTTAGGCTTTTAGGGAACACCTCTTTTTATCTTTCTTATTTCACTTTAGCTTTTTAATAGAAGATAATTAGATATTGTTCATCGGAAAAGATAATTCATCAAAAAGTAAACGATATATTTGTATATTCTTGTTATAAAATTACACATTTCTGTATTATAAGTTTTGCTAGGCCTCTTTAATCGCTTAAAAATAAAAATCGGGTTTCGGATCGCATCCGAACTACCTCAACATATGCGGTCTAAAAGAGCATTTTGGTTTTAGAAGGCTCTTTTTGTATTTATTCATTTAGTATTAACAAGAGAGATTTTAATGCCGTACGGATAAATGTATTTTGTATCTATCCAAGTTTGCCGAACTTTGTTTTAGCTGCATCCGCCTTAACCCGACATTGCTCACAATGTATCAAGCCAGTGCCCGCAATGTATCTATTAGTTATAGCTGCAACTTTCTTTAAATGCGAATGATCTGAAGGTCCATTTACCCAAATAAATATTTTATTCAGTTTGTACAAAGCCCCAATGCAATTGTTGATGAATCTGACATTGCAGAATTCATGTCTGAATAGTTATGATGAAAAAGGTACAAATTGACAAAGTACATCATTTAACATCTTATTAAATAATATTAAATATAATCTTCACAAACGATTTTATCATGTTCTAAACATGTATTTTACAATTTTTACAAAAATATTTAGAAAGTCTCTGTCTTTTCTTCTATTTTGCTAGGTTCTCATTTTTTGTCCATTTCCCTACGGATGTTCTCTTCGGGGAGAAATTGTGACAGTCGATCCTAGATAAGAGAAATTATTACATTGTTTGAATAGCCACTTGTCATAGCTGAAAATAATGCCATGATACGTCCCGCTTAGGCCAGAACTCACAAGACACTGGCGCCAGTGTGTGCAAAATCTTTGAGAGATATCGCGCAGCACAGCGATTAAGTTTCAACATTCTCACGGGAAATGATTCAGCGAAAGGATAAAATTAGATATCAAGGAGTTCCCAGAAAAGTACAATGAAGGAATATTTGAAATCTCAGGCGACTGAATCATCGCAATAATTCAAGAACATAAAATTGCCGTGGCTTAGATCTCTTGCGAGCACCCTCGGGTTAAACCTCGATCGGAAAAGCCGGTGCCGAATTGCTACCACTGAAATACTTTTCCGAGAATGTTCGACGAGAGGTCTCCCAGGAAGTCGTGGTCTGTAGTATTCCTCGGGTGACATTCCAGGAAGAAGATAAAATGGTTTCTAACACTGCTACCCTCATCAGTTACCAGAGGGCTGCAAGATCGTGAGATCGGAGCAGTTTCGAGCATATTTGCACCGCCCTGCCAGTCATGAATTTTTTCTTGCTGGGTATTTCACTCTCAAATCACAAGTAGGATACGTACTACTCGCGCAACTTTTCTTGAACGATGACCTTGCTTCCCACTCCGTTGAGCAACAAACAGTTGAAGGAAAAAGCTCGCAGCGAACTCTAATGATAACATTGCAAGCATTAAAACTTCCTTCGCGCGAAACAGAAGGTAGGTAAAGCTAGTTGCTTTCATAGTCAAGAACCTCTGTTCAGCTTTACTACCATATCTAAAGAAATGGCTAAGGCAGGTACAGGTCCTTCAAAGGAGGCACCTAAAACTCCTACCTAGTGTCCCTGCTGTTGCCAACCCAGAGCGATGACTTGGCCGCACACGTAGTAGGTTTGACTTAGATTTTCCAGAGGTTGACATTACTGTAAATACTCTAGTGGCCGACTTTGTAAATAATACCCCCATTCCGACCGCATTTCTTTAATCCATCGTTCAAGATAAGTTGCGCGAGTAGTACATTAGTTGTATCAGCATTTACATTCAGAAATTGATATTTTTCGTTATAAACTAGATCTTGGAGAAGAAGGGAATCCTTGGAACCTCAGGAAATACAACAAATATTAGATGAGGTTTTCAAATCAAATCATCTGTCAAATGAATCTTTCTGTAAGGGCGAGGTGGATGAACACGTGAATAATGATGAAATAGCTGACTTCTGAGACAGATTGAGAAAATATTTCCGATATGGAGTATGATCTTGAAGAGGAAGAAAATGCTTTTGTTGGAAGAGAAAACGCGGCAAAATGGAGGACAACGCCATTCAAAAAGTCTTTGAAGATTAGTCAAAAGATCATAATAAAAAATGTCTCTAGACCCAAAGGTTGTGCTAAGAATGCTGAATCAAAAATAGAAGCAGTTTTTAGATTTCTCATGGAAATATATGAGATGAGATGATGACATATGGCAAAATGTACATTCGTAAGTTAAAACATGATGTCCACCTGACAAAGTTTCGGGAAATATCCCGTAATTAACTTTGGGATGTGCTAGTCATATTGTACTTGACAGGAACAAAGAAAAGAAATACTAATGTGAAGGAACTTTGGGACACAGATAGTAGTGGTATTGTAATTTTACGAGCATTCATGAGTAATGGAAGATTTTCTTTAAATTGTTGCGTACAGTCAGATTTGACTATACCGAATCCAGAATTAATCGTGTAAAAAAGCGACAAGCTTGCTCATCTATTTTAGATTCTTTCAAGCAAATCATTGTAATTCAGAATGGTTTGAGTGCAAACAATGGAGCAATATTATTCACACATTATTTTGTATATGCAATTTTGTCAATTGTATTAATGTTACGAATTTTCAGTTTCACATTTGTCTATACATCAATTTCGTAAAAGTGTACATCTGAATAAATAATGTTCACAAGAAAATAATTAGCCTTCTTTGCGATAAAAAAAAGTTGAATAACATTATTTCCAAGAAAATGTAGCTGGTAGCAAATTAGCACCGCGCTGCTGCTCGCGTAACGTTCAGAGGAGCTGTCTCTCAAGGGTCAAAGAGCAAGCATAAGTTAAAGCCGTGAATATGGTTATGTAGCAACGGGGGCGACTGCCAATGACACATCAGCCAGCTCCGTCGCTTGCTAACACGCCCACACGCTCGCATCGTCCACCAGGGACAGCGTAGACCGCGCGAATGCTACACGTCGACCCTCGGACAGCGCGTTGTATCGATAGAAATCGATTGTTACTCACTCGCAACACGGGGGCCCCGGCGGGGCACGGCGCGGTGCGGGCGGAGGCCGCCGGGCGCGCCACCCGTCCATTTTTCTTGTCCCTTTTAACTGCTCGTGACAGCCTTATTCATTTATCTCCATTATTCAAATCGAAATCCTTCCCGCCGCTTGAATATGAATGGTTTGTTGTCCTTCGCGCACCGCCCCGCGCGGCCCGTTTGATCGTGTTCTTTGGCGCTGGATCGCCGCCCGCGCGATCCGTCATGGCGCTGCTGACAAAGCGGCCTAAATCGGAAGCTGCGCGCGGGAATTGATGGCTGTTGCACCTTGCCCCTTTGCACTAATACCCGCGTCGCGCGGTGTCAGTTTAACAGGGTTCCCGGCCCTTTTACAGGCGAATAAAACTTTTGGCAAGAGCTAACGCACGTTAAATGCATTACTTTTAGGTGGGCCTATTACCACAAAGTATTACATTTCTCACTACTAATGTGATATACAATAGTATTGTGCTGCGTCATATGTCAAACGTTGGATGCATTCCTGTTTATGTGATCAATTATTGGAACACTTGTATAATTGTACGTCTTTGAAATTTTAATTCACTTCTTATAAATGTTTCTTCTTCATTTCAATATTATTTACATATGTTAGTGTCGGAAAAGCATTCACGTTCCGTCAATAATAGTTAAAACACGTTTTACTCTCCATGTCATTTTGGCTCTTTGTAGAGGTAGCGAATATACCTTTCATCGCGAATATTCTTGCCAATAATATACTCCGAACATTTCCTTGCGACAAGTCAGAAGTTATAACTACGCGGTTGACCACATGTGGTATTCAGATTTCCAATCAAATGTTAAAATATTCATTATCGTGTCTGGTGAAATTGCCAAAATGATTATTATAAATTAGTGAAAATTGCTATTTAAAAATTGTTTAATACTATTTCGGTTTAAACAAATCAATAAAACTATATAGTTTTTTAGAAAACTGAAAATATTTAATGACTTTCGTCAATCTTTGTTGTTCATGGAAGCGACAATTGAAGGCCTTTAAATACTTCTCTATTCGTATATGGTACAAGAATTCACAGAAATAAAGTCATTTTTCCTAAAAAAATACTCAGTCAAAGTCGGTTATTATAATATAAAATATATTGTAATTTTATATTTAAATATTTTGTAATTTTACTTTTATACTACCAGAATTACTCCCCCCCCCCGCCGTCTTCCCGCTCCGTCATCACTGCCACGACCTGGTTGGTGTTTTCATGTCCCTCGCTGTTCTCTTCCAGCTCAGAATTCATTTCATCACGTCTATATCCCACGCCGTTCACTCGTCCTGTTCTGTTCGACTTCGCCCCACGTCACTCGGCAACGCCCAGCAACAACGAAGCCCAGGCGGATTGGGAATTGCGTTTAACTGAAGCGCCATCTTGTTCTGCAGCGCTATCTAGTGGACTACTACACCGAAGGGAACAGAATACTAAAACCTTCTCCATAAAAAAGCTGTTAAAAATCAAACAACTAAGATATGCGAACTTTCATGGATATTGGTCAAACGGTGTCAAAGTTTATCGACCTTGGATTTACCAACAAACACACATATAATATATATATTTAAATAAAAACTAGTGAGAACCCGTCAAAATGTGACGGTGAGATGTGAGATAAATGTAAAATACGTACTGACTAATGTTCACAATATTTGCATTGTTTGGATCTTGAGGATATAACGAAGATATTCTGCGATGAGTTCCCAAAATTTTGAACACGTATGGCCCATGACCAGATGGCAATGCAATATCGGCACAAAAGATATAGCACTATTATACTGAAGGATATTATTTCTAAAGTTTTTTGATGTGTCATCATCTCCTATAAACAACTGTTTGATTTCCTCTGGCACATTTGCTTGAAGGTATACTTATTTTCGCATTTAATCGACACAGAGTAAATCGTTTGCAGAATTTCTCTCACATGGAAAGTACAAAGAGGAACAAAACTGACATTTCATAGACAATGATCCAATAGAAAACGAAATGACCTCACTATCACGACACCTACGCTGACTTTCTCTTTCCCTGCGTTCAGTTAATGTACGTTTGTGTCTTTTGGGGCGCGTGGACAACGATTCGGAATTCGACATAACCTGTAAACAACTTCACTTAAGTATTACAACCGAGCAAAACCCACTGTGCGAATGTTCTCTACAAAATACACCACAGAAGCAAATACATGCAAAATGTCAAAACCACAATGCAATTATTACACTGAAACAAAACCTTGACGAATTATAAACAAATCTCAACAATCAAAACAAAACATCAAGCAGCGTGGACTCATGTATATCGATTTTGAAACTGCCACCCTTTGAAAGAAAACAATTGTCTATTGATAAGCGTACTATTAAATAATGATTTAATTAATTAATTTACACCGTACATGTTGGTGAATCAACACAAACAATATCTGATAACACATCTAGGGATCATATTCTTTCATTTAAAAGAAAAAAATACAACAATCGGTTCAGTAGAAGCTCTAAACGAAGCCATGGCAGAATACCTTATTTTTTTAAGTATATAGATGATTGTTGGTTAGTTCGAGATCGATAAACTTCGATACCATTTGACCGATCTACATGAAAGTTGGCACTTCTGAAAGTTTCTTCATGGAGTACGTATTTATGCCATTCATTTTGTTGTTACTTCTATCAAGCTAAATATCTTACTCCATATAGTAAGAAAAAATATGTGAAAATTGACTCATATGTAACTGACACACACGCGTACACTGGTATAGAGAGAATTTAATAGTGAATATTAAAATTGTAGTGAGTGAGAATCAGAGCAATTGGACGAGTATAAGCTACAAGCAAACAAAGCATATACAAGAGAAAACCCATACACAGACCCACACTACTGAAAAATTAGTATTGGGATCGTAGACCTGCGGACATTCTTTCTAACACAAAGAGCAGTTGATAGGTAAAATATGTAGAGTCCGGATTTTTATGTAACGACAGTTTTTTTTATAGGTGCTCAGATCTCAAAATTGTGATCTTGGCGAATCATGGCAATTATAACACAAGAAAATCGAGACATTTTTAGATAGTTTGTACTATATTACCTATTTTATACTATATTGCATATTTTGCTTATATTTTACAGATTTTGCAAAAAGTTTAAATTCTACATTTTTAAAAATATATTGACAAAAAATATAATTAATTTTCATTAACAGTTTTTATTTGAAAAAAGGCAACGTTTTTCGCTCTAAAATTCAGAATTGTGTGCTGACTACACAAGCCTCCATGCGATTAGATGCATGCGGTCGGTTGGGTTGCACAGCACTTGCACTGCATGTATGTAGCGAGACGAGCACGTAAATATTACCTTTGTATGTGGAAATTTTCAGTAACATCGTGCTTCTTGATGTTTAATCCAACGTTCTGATAAATATTGGTTATCACTGTCGTAAAGCGCCACAAAGAAAATGCTACAGTGTTGGTTGGCCTGTCATTGAGTTCCCTCTTTTGTACACTGGCTATCATGGTCCCCTAAAATAAAAATATACTCTTAAAAATAATCCAATAGACTAAGCAGTTTTTTTAGTTTTAAAATTTCCCTATTTAGTATTTGTTAATGTAATTTTGAACTGTGTGCATGTATTGTGTTTGATTGTGTATACGTGATAAAAATGAGTGTATTTTGGTGTTACGTATTATATCTTTTTTATATTTTTAGATATTTTTATGATTTGGTTAACCTATTTATGAACGTATTTTAACGGTTAATTCTCACATACGTTTTGGACTCTAAAAGAGACAAACATTAGAACTATAATACGGTAGCAATAGATAAACTGAATTTTCTTTCCAATTCTAGCGGATAAATTTATTTAATATCCAATATTTGCTAAAATGAATCATAAACGAAAACTAAAACTTGTGATGGTAAAACAGCACGTAATTTCTCACCCCTACTTTCACGCAAAATTACACTAAAAACATTCAAATTTTTGAAAAACTTTACATAGTCTTATTTCAAAATTTATCTTTAAGTAACAGATTTCATTTAGAAAAAAATCTTTATCTTCATAATTGTAGTTGTAGGAAGAATCCAAAAAATTGAAATTTTGCAATTTTCGAAAAATCAGTTTTTAACAATCATGTGAGCTGCACCATTCTCTTAAAAGTCCTTCGCCCTATCTCACAACAAAATTTAATCAAAATCGATTTGAGCCATTTTTTTAACAAATTTTAAAATGTTTGAGGGGCTTCACATAAAGTACTCCCTAAATTAAAATAACGGTTTTAAATTCCAGATACCGTGACATAAGCCAGAACTATTGAAGAATATCAATTTTGGATAAAATCGGCTGAACACTTTAGCCGCTAGCGTTGCCCACAGACAGTCGGGTGGACGAACAGATGCAGACGTTTTGCCGTCAATCGATTTTTTTACCAAGGGCCCCGAAAACATGGATTCTGCCTACACCACGTGTTAGAGGATTTTTTTCTAAATTTAGCAACTGAATCTATCCCCTTTTTCGTATCCAGAACCCGCAAAAAGAGTTTTCCGCCAAAAATTCACCGTTTTTACGTACACCATTACCTAACATTCTCTCTACACCGTAGTGACAAAGTAAAAATAGAGCATTACATAACATCTCTCTACTTCATAGCGACAAAGTAAAAATAGAGCATTACACAACATTCTTTCTATTCCGTAGCGACAAAGTAAAAATAGAGCAAGCGGCCAACAGCAACCCAGTCGCAACTAGACGAAGCAGCTAAAAGTTCCAACCCGCGGGCGGAGAGTCCCGCAGCGCGGGTGGGGGAGGGGGTGGAGGGGCCGGGGCGGAGAGACGGCGCCGACGGGGACCGATGCCCGCGCCCCTGCAGGCGGACGCCTCTACTCACCCCCGCGCCCGCAGTCCCTCACTGTCGCCCATGGCAGCCTCTTGCGCTCGACGGCCATTTGCCTCCGCGAAAGGGCTGCCCGGGGGCGAAGCCCGCATTTTTCTCCAAAAGGACCTCCGGAATCATTATTTACTGGAAGCTAAGTATGCTTTCTCAACTGCTCGAATTGCTGAAATTTGATACAAATTGGGGGAAACCTATAAAACGATGTCAGTTCTGGTCTTCATTCTGGGTATGTGAGTTTCGTACTACCGCAAGCAGAAAAAATTAGGTTGGAAGCGAGGGAAATTAAATTCTTCTTGTGGAGAATAGAATGGACAGTACCAGACCAAGACAGATTTGAAGAGATGAAATTAAAAGATCTGCCTGTACATGCAATAATCTCACAAACATTTAGCTTAATTGTGGGATTTCAAATAAATGAGCTATCCTCTATCTTGAAGATGATGTATGGGATTCCTCTGCTTTATTATTATTATTATTATTATTATTATTATTATTATTATTATTATTATTATTATTATTATTATTATTATTATTATTATTATTATTATTATTATTTTTATTATTATTATTATTATTATTATTATTATTATACAAATTAAGTTGCAAAAACTACAGGAAAATAGTTTATTTCTTGGATCATTATTTACTGTCAGGTACTACCAATAAGCTAAGAATGTTTTCTCAACTGCTCAAATTGCTGAAATATGCTACAAATTGCTTAAAACGATATCAACTCCAGTCTTCTTTCTAGCTATGAGATTTTGATACTACCGCAAACATACAAAAGAAGATTAGAAACGAAAGAAATTAAATTCTTCTTGTGGAGAGTAGAATGCATAATATTGAGCAAAAACAGATTTGAAGAGATGAAATTAAAAGATCGGTCTATACATGTAAAGCTGCAGAAATTACATAAAAAAATAGTTTAGCGAGAGCCTCGTGGTCAGGGCACTGCCTTAGCAAGGTCAAAACCTTAGGGAGAGACAGGCAATGACAACATCTCAAGGAGTTTGTCGGTGCCATATTACTCCTGCGAAGGAGTGAATCTATTTTCAAGGAACCTGTGCTGCGAAAGCTCATTCGTGCTTTTGCTCCATTCTCACACTTGCCATTTCACATAGCTGTCATTCTCACTCACACAGAAAAATAAAAAATTAACAATATAAACAAAAGTATAAATAAAAATTCCGTAGCCTTCACCACCCCACGAACGGATAGTTTCGGATTAGGCCAGGCATATCTTTTTCATCTCGGGCAGGGTCGAAATTTCCTTCCATCTCCCACAAAGCAACATGCAATACAGTGATGAACTGCGGGTTGCGTATAAGAATCCCCCCCCCATCATAACACGTTGGCTGTCACACCGAATTTGCTAAGAAAATGGTCATGTAATATGAATGTAATTATTTCTTTGGACATTTAATATGACAAATATTTTATAAAACTATATTTAGCGTAATAAGCACTGAGCATTTCATGAATCGTCTTGCCTGACACTAATTTAACAGCCTAATAGGAGGAGGTAGAGATTGTTCCTATCGTAATGTTTTGTAATACAGTAAACCCTCGTTAGCAGGAACTAGATTAACACGAATCTCGCCGTATCACGAACAAAACTTCGGTCCTGGTGAGGGATTACTGTAATACGGACATTTATATTACTCGGATAACACGAACTAAGATTATTTCGGTCCCTTGGAATTCGTGTTAATCACGGTTTACAGTATATTTCTTTACGTAAGCAATTAATGTTTTAGTTTTAGGAATTTTTTATTAGCATATTTATGAAACTGGGCATAACTTTGTTTTGTTCATTCTGTGCTGTAAAATGTAAAGAATTTTATTTTTCTTGAAAACTGATATAACAGTGAAAAATAGTTTTATAGTTACGTTTTCTCAATACACCATTTCAGAGTCGGTTCGCCTGAATGTGCGACTACGATGCTGCATCACAAGTCTTGTTACGCACTTCAGTATTGTATTGCATCCTATTGCGTTACGCCGTTATGTGTTGTTTCACCAGAGTCAACTTTCCGATAGACTTAGTGATCTAACTTGTGGCCGTCGAAAAGTGTATGATGCATCTGCTTGCCGGTCAGTGGCTGACGCCTATAAAATGAATACCTCACGTGTTTCACATGTTGTACTACGTGATGATGCTACAGCAGATTTCCGACTCTTCTTGTCGAGTTCACGTGTGAAATTAAATGCAAATGGGTCATATTATTTCCTATTCAATATGAATTTTACAGTTTTTGATTAAAAAATACAAAAATCGTAAGAGATTTAAAATGTAGTATGGGCAAATTGTTTTAAAGTAGTTTAAATTCATAAGATTACGCAATGCCTAAGGAAAGAAACCGTCACTGGTTTGAAATGAAGTTATTGACGTCTTTTGTAGAGAAAAAAATAGCATCGCATCAATTTTGTTTTGTGTCAATAAGTATGCAAACCTTTTTAACATTTTACTTGGAAACATGTGTCGAATTGTAATAGCAAAACTCCCTCATTTACGATCGCGAGCAACATATGATCTTTTCTTTTTAAATTTGAGTTGTCCTTATGAAAATATTTAACCTAGTGGATATACACAAACATTATTTTTCACTCTGTATTGAGTTTAACTTTGAATAGTTCGGGCATCCAGGGGTTATTCGTAAATTAGTATGAAAAACGTAAACATCATTCATGCTGATTGAGAATGACAGTTATACATTTTCCAAAATTTAAAATTTCTCAAAGAGAAAGGATTTAATTAAAGCCATTCCTATATTTATAACAGCAGTTAGAGAGGAGAGAGAGGGAGAGGGAGAGGAAGAGGGAAGGTAGGGGGAAGGGGGAGGGAGGGAGGGGAGGGGTGAGAGGGATGGCAGGGGGAGAGGAGGGGGAAAGAGAGAGGGTGGGAGAGAGAGGGAGAGAGAATTTTAAGAACGTAGAGAAAGAGTGTTATTTATAAGACCATAAAAATAAAAAAAGAACCTCATCTATTTTCCGATTAGCAACATTTCTAGATTTCAAAATTATAAAAAGATATGTAAAGTAAAAGAAAAATATGTTTCCCATTACCGCACCTGGCTTAGAGCAATGCATCCCACAGAGCTAATAAGTTGATGAAAAATAAATATTAAAGAAACCCTTGTCGCGTAAAGCAATCTGGAGGCGTCTTGGAGGGTCGGCTTGAGCGCCTGCGGGGAGCGTGTGAGGGCACGCCCTGCCGCCCTTGGCCCACCCTTTGCCGCCACCCCCACCCCCACCCCCGCCTGTCATCACTCTCGCGAGGCGGCGTCCCCGGCGGCGGCGTGAAATTTCTGGCGCGCACGATGCCAGCCGCCGCCACCGCCGCCGCGACGCCCCATGCATTATTTAAAGGCGGCTCCAACAGCTGGCTCCGCGGGCGGCGGCTCTCGCTGCCTCCTCCATACACATGGTCACTCTCCTCGAGTCGCGCACGCCCCAGCTTCCTCCATGCCCCTGTCTCTCGGGTTGCTCTTTGCCTTCAGGACGCTTCCAATCCATCCCCACTATCACTACTACCAGTGAACACCAGAAACTTCACCATCAATGCCAATAATTTACCACAATCACCAACACCAACACCACCACTATCACTGTCATCACTGTAACTATCACTTTCAACACCACTATCACTATCTTCACCTTAACTATCACTTTCACCTTCACCACTACTACCACGCCCGCCGACGTCGCCACTATTACCGCCACCAACACCCAATCTCACCAACACCACCAGAAACACCATTACCACCACCTTCACCACCACCACCACCACTAGCAACATCAACACCATCACCAACATCAACACAAACATCACCAACACCAACACCATCACCATCACCATCACCATCACCATCACCAACACCAACACCATCACCAACACCATCACCAACACCAACACCAACACCATCACCAACACCAACACCAACACCATCTCCAACATCAACACCAACACCATCACCACCATCCAACACTATCATAAACATCAACATCAACACCACCAATTTCACCACCATCACTATAATTCTCATCACCTCCACTATCACTATCACTATCATCACTACAACTAACATTTTCAGCTCCACCACTACCACCATCGCCACTGCCACCGCCACCACCATCACTCATACGTCACCGCCGCCGCGCCCCCCACCACCACGACAGTCATTGCAATAAACCCCGACGTCGACATTTTGTCATAGATTAGTCCTCAATTACAAATTGTGGCTCTTCTAAGATGCTGATTTATTCATGAATGTTCACGGACACAAAGAAGTGCAATCTGATGAACATTCTACTTACAAGCATTTTTTCCGTTCCTCACTTAAACCTCCACCGCTAGACCACAACGTAACTAATTCAAACATAACATTTCTTCTCGAATCCCTTAATTTTAAATAATATTCGTATACGTCTGAAACCTCTGCCCCAAATTGTCGATCTCTTGTGTTATGAATTCTAAATCTGATGTAAAACGTCTTGATAAATATTGTAATTGCAAAGTAATAGCCTTAAATGATTTCTTTGTTTCTAAAATTTATCATCTTTATATTTTCAATATATTATCTCCTTTCCAAAATATATTCCTTTTCACAATTTGAAATTGTTTTTTCTACAGTTCATCGAAGTGTGGTTTTTGTACTTGGTACAATAAAACTTGATCATAATACCCTTATCATTTATAAATGGCTGATACTACTGTATATTTCCACAGAGGTAGAAAAGGAATGCAATTACGAAACAATTAACTATCCTCTTCCAATTAAGTCATTTTTATTTCAAATTATGATTATAATTTGGTTTAGCGTTTCTGCACATTCAATTAGTAACACTACGTCAACTTTCTTACGTCTTCCGAAAATACTATTATCGATTTTACAGCTTGGCTCTTCGAGCTGGCATTCCAATAGAGAGGAATCACAAAAATAAATGAAATACCAGACAGATCGAGTCCTTTGGTTCTCGAGACAACTGTTGTATCTGTATGTGACACAGCAGCTTCCCATTCTCTGCAAAGTCCATCTCTGCTGTTTTTCTCATTGCCCCACTTCGTATTCTTTCATTCCACATCCTACCCCCATTTCTTGAGATAATTGGGTTCTCGTAAAATGAGCACACTTTTACAGATTAAATATGTCGTTGAATCGAAATTTTGGTATTTATTACAAAGATATAATACAGTAAGAGAAATTGCCGTTTCCTTATATTTTATATTTAACCATATTTCTTCCATTTATGCCTTCTGATTGTGCTGAAGCCGAGTGTGATATGATATATATGCCATTTAGTACATCAAGTAAGCATTGTCGATGGACTATGAAGCAAATTCTTCTCTGTGGTGTTTTTATAAGAATTTCATAAAACCGATCTGACTACACCCATTGTTTAAGATAGTGATCTGACTTCCATCTGGAATTCATCCGAGAAAATGTCACAAACGATCCAACAGAGAAGCCAACTACTAGAATTCTTACCTCTGAGGTGATTTCGCCTAAGTTAAAAATTCGCCGTCACTGAAAGGTTATTTTGGGGTATCCTAACTACTTACGTTAACACAAATTGGTCTAAGTAATAGATCACCTTTTAAAACATAATTTGATAAATATTAAATTAACGCACAATCAATAATTGTGTACATAAACCTAAAATATGTAGAACGTATTTTGGATCGTTACACATGTAGAAAATGTTTTGCCTCATTACATAGATTCTTTTATCTTAGGTGATTATAATATTTTAGAAAATTGTCACCAAATGCGTTTTTATGCAATGTGATTGTTTTTTAATGTCTGTTATATGAAACAGATTGAAATGAGGTGCATTACCTTCAAATGACTCCCCATATTTTTCATTGTCTGACAATGAGAAAGAGTTAATTGACTGTTGGCTATGTACTTTGGATACTGATTTTCGCTTTCGTAATTTTCACAACTCATGTACGGAATAGCAAAATGTATTCCATTGTTTCGACATTTAACGTATTTGTTGCATTTATAAACAGTATAACTTCGCATTGCTAACAAATCCACTCGGTCCCTATTTTTTATTATCTAAATTTAATGCACAATCCGATATCTCCATCGCAGGGTAATATGCTCGCCGTTATTCTTCAACCTCAAAAACTCGAACTTCTCTTTCTCTGCACTTTCGTCTCCGCCATATCTTCATTTTCTATTATCACAGCAAATTGTACTGATTCTGTCTTTTACTTCTTAAACCACACTAAAAGTATCACAAAATCAACGCCGTGGACTCTAGTGAGCGAACACTACTTTCCATCCCAACCTGTCGTTCCAATTTCTGTTTTCATACTATTCATTCTTCGTGATGTCACTCCTTAGTAATTTCTGGGTAGTTACGTAGCATAACGAACAGCTGCCTCCATACTCTCCGTACTACATTCTCCAACTCTCCTCACACTGCTCTGATCGGTAGTTTTCCGTGGTTTCTCCGATCAACCCCAGGCGAATGCCGGAGCAGTACCCTACCAAACGGGCCACGGACCGCGCGCGATCTGTCCTGCCTCTTCCTTGTCCTATCCTCTCCCCTTACACACACTTACACTAGCATGCACTACACTACCACATATTCGGGGAGACCGGTCGGGAGCTTAGAGCTTGTCCCGGCTGGGGCGGTGCCCCGCTGGTGGGAGAGTCCTGGTTAGGGGGAAACCCCACTAGCCGACGGTAGGTCGGCGCCGGATCTCGCCATCCAGCGGGGGAAGATCACCGCCATCTCCCGAGAAAAAACATGCACTACACTAACGGGACTAATGACCGAGGTAGTTGACGCGCCCGGAAACACGAAAAAATCAATCAATCAATCCTCGCACTGAACGTTCTGCTCTGTGAGGTGATTTATTCCCCATCCCATCCCATCCCGATGCCTTCCGCCCACTCGCCTCCTCCGCCGTCGTCACATCGTCTTCCTCCGCCGCGATGCGCCGCAAAGCCGCTGTCGCGAGGCCCCTTTGTAATTTTTTCATTAGACTCCTCGTCTTTCGGCCGAAGCTGCCGACCGTGTCGCGAGAGGCGGGCGCAGACAGCGCAAGACGTCTGGCAACAGAAGGGAGGAGGCGGCGGCAAGGGGCGGGGCGGGAAAGGGGGCGGGGCGGGGCGAAGCGGGGCCGATGGGGCGGGAAGGGGCGAGGCGGAAAAGGGGGCATGGCGTGGAAAAGCGGGGAGGGGCGGGGAGGGCTAAGAAAAGGAACGTGGCGGGAAAAGTGGGGCGAGGCGGGAAAGGGGACGTGGCGGGGCGGGGAGGGGCGAGGCGGGAAAGGGGGCGTGGCAGGGCGTGGAGGGGCAAGGTGGGAAAGGAGGCGTGGCGTGGAGGGGCAAAGCAGGGTGGGGCGGGGAGGACCGGGAAAGGGGGCGTGGCGGGGAAAAGCGGGGAGAGGCGGGAAAGGGGGCGCGGCGGGGCGGGGCGGGGCATTGCGCGACGGGGATGGGCGGGAAAGGGGGCTGGGCGGGGCGGGGAAATGCGGGTGGGGAAAATCGGGACGGGGCGGGAAAGGTGGCGGGGCGGGGGAAAGTAGGGCGGGGCGGGGCGAGAAAGGGAGTGGGGTGGGGCAGGAAAGGGAGCGCGGGGGTGTGGGGTGGAGGAGGAGGAGGAGCGGGCGAAAGGGGGTGGGCGGTGAGGGCGGAGAGGAAGCAATTTGATGCGAATAAGAGGAAATGGATTGGAACGCCGACGGACCGGCACAAATAAATAGCAGACGCGACGGCCGTGGCAGAGAGCGGCGCGATGGGAAGTCCGGCGCGGCTTAAGGCGTCCGCGAGCGCCCTCTTCCGACGAAGCCCTCGCGATCGACACGTGTACTATTGGGAGCCTCACATTTATGACGTCACGTGGCATTCATTTTGCGTCCTGTGACGTAAAAAAATGATGTCACTGCCGTCCTTCTGACCGGGAGATCCTAGGTTCTAGTCCTGACGGTGGCAGCATTTTCGGCACTAGCTTGTCAGCTAGGTCGAATTCAGCCGCTGTCTGGAGGAGAATTCTAGCGGCCGGCTGCTCTGATCGGTAGTTTTCCGTGGTTTCTCCGATGTGAAAAGCATGTGATTTTGGGGAAAATTATAACTATGATGTTGTAAGTTATTGAGCTAGCTCGTTATAATTGTTGGATCTTTAGAGATCACTCCTGAAAGTTGACAATTTAAATAATAAAAGCACCTTTGTTCAGCTTACATTTGTAATAGGCGGCTGAAATTTTCATGAGAGTTTGTTAATGATCTTCGGAATTTTCTGTATTAATACGTTACTGATTGCTGTTGTATTGTCCATTTTGCAGAAATGTGCTTACTAGAAAACATGATAAAAAGAATCGCTTTATGAAAAAATATTTATATCTACAAAAATATTAAATAATTTTGGAAATAATTATTTCAGTGTTATTAAGAGTGATATATTTGTTGCTTGTAAAATTTAATATTGCCCGAACATTTAATATTGCCAGGATAAGGCATTTTGCAACCCCAATGCCAAGAGAGAGTTTCTATTTTGAAGGAAGCATTTGTATTTCATATCTACTTTGTAATTCATTTTTAAAGAATATATACGTTTGCCGAAAGTGATTAGATACAACCCAATGTTTTAAAACTAGTTTTATGGCGCGAATATAAGTTTTGATAAGTTCCTAATATTACGTGAAGTTACGTTATATTAACTTCAATTTAGTCTCAAATGTTACCGCTGCACTCTTTCGTCCTGGTCGTATCGTTTGAGATCTCTGTCTGCCGGACCAAAGAGGCACTCGACCCGCCTCGGCAGAATGCTCGTGCAGAAGGACGCGAAGCAGCTCCTTATCAATTTGTCGGAACCGTCCCGGGCGGCGTCCACTCCGTCCAGATTAATCCGCGCGCGCGGAGCGGAGTGAGACGCAGGGCGGAGCGGGACCGGCGAAAAAGAGGCCATGGCTCGCGGCTCCCGGTCACGGAACGAGGACGAAGCTGCCGCTGGCCGACGCCGGCTCGAGGTCTCGTCTGCACTGATTCTTATTGTTGGTGTTGGGTTCTGAGGCCCGAGACCTCACCTGCACTGATTCTTATTTTGAGTGTGACCCGTAAACCTACCTGCACTGCTTCTTAATTTTGGTGTTGGCGTCTGTGGATCGAGGCCACATATGCACTGATTCTTATTTTTAGTGTTAGGTTCTGAGGCCCGAGACCTCACTGCACTGATTCTTAATTTTGGTGTTGGCTTCTGTGGATCGGGCCTCATATGCACTGATTCTTATTTTTAGTGTTGGGTTCTGAGGCCCGAGACCTCACCTGCACTGATTCTTAATTTTGGTGTTGGCTGCTGTGGATCGAGGCCTCACCTGCACTGATTCTTATTTTTAGTGCTGGCTTCTGTGGCCCGAGACCTCACCTGCACTGATTCTTAATTTTGGTGTTGGCTTCTGTGGATCGAGGCCTCACCTGCACTGATTCTTATTTTGAGCGTTGGCTTCTGTGACCCAAGACCTCACCTGCACTGATTCTTATTTTTGGTGTTGGTCTCTTTGGCCCGAGACCTTACCTGTACTGGTTCTTAATTTTGGTGTTGACTTCTGTAGATAGAGGCCTCATATGCATTGATTCTTATTTTTATTGTTGGGTTCTGTGGCCCGAGACCTCACCTGCACTGATTCTTATTTTTGGTGTTGGCGTCTGTGGATCGAGGCCTCATATGCACTGATTCTTATTTTGAGCGTTGGCTTCTGTGGCTCGAGACCTCACCTGCACTGATTCTTATTTTTGGTGTTGGCTTCTTTGGCCCGAGACCTCATTTGCACTGATCCTTAATTTTGGTGTTGGCTTCTGTGGATCTAGGCCTCATATGCACTGATTCTTATTTTGAGTGTTGGCTTGTGTGACCCGAGACCTCACCCTTCCTGATACTTATTTTTTACGTTGTTTTGTGTAGTCCGAGCCCTCAACTGCACCGATTCTTATTTTGAGTATTGGCTTCTGTGACCAGAGGTCTCACCTACACTGCTTCTTAATTTTGATGTTGGCGTCCGTGAATCGAGGCCTCACCTGCACTGATTCTTATTTTCGATGTTGTCTTCTGCGACCCGGGGCCTCAACTGCACTGACTATTATTTTGAGTGTTGAGTTTTGTGGCCCGAGGTCTTACTTGCACTTTCCTTAGTATTGGTGTTAGCTTCTATGGCCTGAAGTATCGACTACACTGATTCTTAGTTTTGGAGCTGGCTTCTGTGGTCCGAGGCCTCACCTGAACTGAATTTTATTTTTGATGTTGGCATCTGTGAGATAAGTGTGTGTGTGTGTGTGTGTGTGTGTGTGTGTGTGTGTGTGTGTGTGTGTGTGTGTGTGTGTGTGTGTGGAGAACATAATGAAAAATGGCATGTTGAAGATTTTAAAACTGTTCCATTCTCTTATCAGCAAGCGGAGTCGCACTAAAACTTAGCAGATCGTTAGATGACCCAGGTATGAAGTATTATCATTTCTCTTCAAAATCATGAGTCATCATCAATACATTCTCATTGCCCAAGTGGTTCATTTGAGGCCATGTGGGATGCTGAAGTTTTTAAATTTAGCTGTTATTTAGTACTTTTAAGTTTGATATTTTATATTCTATTATATTTATTATAGAATATTGTAATGGTTACAAAATAAGCTTTCATTCTTTGATGATGTACCTGTGTTCGCTGTTTATACCAATAATTTGTGAAAAATAAATTATCAATAAAAATAATAATAATAACAATAATGATATAATAGTAGTAATGATAATGATAATGATAATAATAATAGTAATAATAGTAATAATAATAATAATAATCTAATGAGCTTAGAAAAAGCATTTACATTGATTCAATTTTATTAGTATGTATTCTTATATTTCATAATGTTTTTGTTATTGTAGTTAATACTACCATCGTCGGTAATACAGTCTGTAAAGGGCACTGACCGCGTGTCAATGCTGAGGGCTCGAAGGGGAAATCTGCATCTGCAGATGACCTTCCGCGGCCCGCGGGCGAGGGGGGGCGTGTGCCTGCGGCGCCGCTCGTGTCGAGGCGTCTGACAAGGCCGCCGCCGCGGGCGCCTCCTTCGCCGGGCCCCGCCCCCGCCCACGCCCACGCCGCTTGTCAACTGTCCCCCTCCATCGCCCGTTGTCGGCCGCTCTCCTCCCCCCGCGCCATCTCAAGCAGACCGCCGCTCGCAACCCCGCCGCTGTGATTGTCGCCTCGCCCTCGGCTACTTGGCGCCCAACGTTGACAGCCTGCCTGCCGGCCGCCGCTGGAGCACGCCTCGCGACGTGCGTTTGGGGAACAGCGCGACAAGGGCTCTAGTGTAGCTTTGCAGAAATGACTGGAATTATCTTATTGATGTTGACTTTTTTCACGAAATTCGTAGTTTTACTTCTGCCATTGCTGGTGAAATGCGGAATTGTTAAATCATATTAACGAATTTTACAAGCTGCAATAGCTGCATCCAGCGCAGTCCTGCTCGCTCGTTCTGGTTGGTTGTTAGTTATTTCTGGCACGCCAACTACTGAGTCATTAGCCCCGTAAGTTTAGTGCTTGTTTTATCGCGGGATGTGGCGGTGATCTTCCTCCGCTAGATCCGGCGCCGACCTACCGTCGACTAGCGGGATTCCTCCAACTAGGTACCAGCGAGCAAGATAGAACAAGGAAGAGAAAGGAAAGATCGCGCGCGGTCCGTGGCCCGTTTGTTAATGTACTGATCCGACATTCGCCTGATGTTGATCGAAGAAACGACGGAAAACTATCGATCAGAGCAGCCGGCCGCCAGAATTCCCCTCCAGACAACGACTGGATTCGATCTAGGTGACCAGATATTGTGAAAAATCTTGCCACCGTCGGGACCGGAATCTAGGACCTCCAGGTCAGAGGCACTACAGTGGTATCAGTTCGTGCACTGAGCCACCTCTCCCAGTCTCATTAACTCATGCCACTCTTTTAAGACACTCTTTACTCAACTTCATGACATCATTTTAAGATCTAAAATTGAGGAATATATAACATTGAGAAAGTAATAGTTTGTTTTAATATTGGAAGATAAGACATGGTCAAAAACTATTTAAACATTTGCAATTTTTCAACTTGAAGAATTTTTATTGAAAATCATTGCTTTACAATATTTATAAATGCCGTTTTCTCCATGGGGATTTTTTCTGAGTTTTTTTAACTGAAAACATTTAACAAAATTAATGTTAAATTGCGCAGAACATAACATTACAATAGAAAACAAACAAATTGGTTGTGTGAAAGAATATACTTATCTTGGCCAAGCTATAACAATAAATAAGAACAATAATAATGAAATAAAGAGAAGAATAGGTCTAGCTTGGGGAAAATTTTGGTTTTTGAATTTATTTTTGAGGACCAAAATATAAACAGTATTTTAAAACTTCATCTCTTCGAGAGCTGCGTATTTTCAGTGTTCTTATATGAAGTACAAACATAGCGTTTAACACAGCAAGCTATAATATCCCTAAGAGTATGCCAAAGAAACATAGAGAGTAAAATACCATATTTCAGACTGAAGGATAGAGTATAAAATGAAGAAATTGGTAAACAGAGCGGTTTAAAGGATTTAGCAGCAAGGGCCCAGCAACTAAAACGGAAATGAGGTGGTCACGTGACAAGATTATAAGATGACAGATGCACATATGTGTTAACAACCTGAGGCCCAAGACAGGGAAAACGAAGCAGAGGACGTCCTAAGCAAAGATGAGCCTAGTTTTTAAGAATGTATGTGGCAATATATGGTGAAGAATAACAAGGAACAGGGAAACATGGAAGGCTCGAAAGAAACAAATGACACACCGCATTAGTGGAAGGAAGTGCTAAATGTGAATAACTTCAAGTGTAAATAGTTAAAGTGTAAATGTTAAAACCAAAATAAAACTAAATCTCTTGAGGATTGGTTCAACTTAAGAGATAAACAGAACCACACTTGTCTTCTGACAGGAGGCCATTGCCCTTTTAGCAATTTACCGAGCTTACACCATCATCATCCCCAATGACTTACCTCCAAACTAAAATATATTCCACATTCATAAACATAGTACTTTGTATCTTACGCAATAGTTTGTGATTAACGACAAAAGTTTTATACACCTCACAAAACGTAAACGTCTACCGCTTGTAAATCATGGTCTTCTGCAACAACAGACAAAGTTGGATTGAGGAAACGGTGACGGTGCAAGGTTTTGAGTGCTTTCCGCCAGAGCTGTACCTATGAAGCCAGATCGTGCACTATTCCACTTTTGTGTCCCTATTCCACGTTTACACCTCTTCCTCTACGCTGTACCCCCAGAGTCGTTTAAGGGCACAAACCTTCAGTAAATCCTCGCTGTTTTGCGATGGTACGACTCCTGTCAGGCGTTGGCTCAATAACTCCCACAGACGCAAGCCGCGAAAAACTGTAATCCATTACAGAGCATACAACCCTAATTTTGTCTTCTAATAATTCCAATTATTCGTCCCCATGCCTATTTTCACCACATGAAATCAGAAAAGAGTGTATTATCGTTGTAATGCAAGATAAAAACATTTGAAGGGGAAAATATATGCTGTATGGTACTATGACACCTGAGAAATGTATAACATACTAATCTTCGATTTTCTAAAGTGGCCTGTCATGGTCACACATGAAGAAGGGAGAGGGGAGGCAGACTCCAAAGGAAAGCTGAAACGTCACTATGTGTAACGATATTGCAGCGCCCAATTAGAGCCTGCCTTCCCTCTCTCTTCTTCGTGCGTGACCTTGACATGCCACTTTAGAAAATCGAAGAATCCTTTTGGAGAGATATTCATTGCCACTTCAAGTGAGCATCTGGATAACATCTCATTCCGATTCGGCCAATTCTGAAGCAACGCTAATATCAATATGAGACCGGGAGCCGTAGCTCAGTGCATCAACTGATGTCACTGCAGTGCCTCTGAGCGGGAGGTCCTAAGTTCGAGTCCTGACGGACGCAGGATTTTCGATAACAGCTTTTCAGCTGTGTCGAATTCAGCTACTGTCTGAAGGAGAATTCTAGCGGCCGGCTGCTCCGATCGGTAGTTTTCCGTGGTTTCTCCGATCAACACCAGGCGAATGCCGGAGCAGTACCCTACCAAACGGGCTACGGACCGCGCGCGATCTGTCCTTCCTCTTCCTTGTCCTATCCTCTCCCCTTACACACACACTTACACTAACATGCATTACACTACCACATATTCTGGAAGACAGGTAGGGAACTTAGAGCTTCTCCCAGCTGGGGCGGTGCCCCGCTGGTGGGAGAGTCCTGATTTGGGGGAAACTCTGCTAGCCGACATAGGTCGGCGACGCATCTCCGCCACCCCCCAAGGAAAAACATGTACTGCACTTATGGGACCTAAGGAATTCACGCGCCTGGAATGACTAATAAACCAACCAACCGAAGCAACGCTAATTCCAAAATGAACCCGGGCGAGGGGATCGCTGACCTGTTCCTGGAGAGTCCTCTGAGCGCAAGCCTTGGGTGAGTCGCCGCTGCGTCGCTGTGCCATGAGTCGCCCCGGGCGATACCTCAGCGTCGCAATAACCCGTGACCTGCGCTGCTCGCCGCCCCGGGCCAAGGGTTCCTCATGCATATCTCGAGCAGGTCACCACAAAGGTCTCCACCGCTCGGTGTTGTGGTGGGCGGCCCAAGAGGTGGCCGCGGGCGACAGCGACAGGCGGGTGCCGAAGGGTCGAGAAGCAAGGCACGACCAGCGGCGGTCGTTGGTGGAAGATCAGGGTTGACAATGTGATAGTGATGCCGGTAATTTCATTCAATGTGTCGTAGAACAGTAAAAAAAAGTATGTGCCAACATTCTGTGAGCGTTTTCGTGTGTGAGTTTCGTGGTCCTAAAAGAAGCCTCTGAGCTAAATTGAGATCCACCTGTTTCGTCGCCCAAGATAATACCTCCTTTCTCTGCTAGGTGGGGAAAGGAGCGTAGCGAAATTTGCGTGGTTAGACGGAAGAGCGGGCCTGATGACCCGAGTCTCGCCACGTAAAATAAGGCATTAACATTAACTAACAACAACAACAGTGCCAGAATCACTTGTCCTCTTTTTATCCAAAAGTAGTTGAATAACGAATAAAAGTCCAAATAAGCGAGGTTAGCAACATTTGAAAACAAATCAGTTTTGCTCCTGAGCTCAAGAAAACTTATTTGCATGTGTAAATTAATTACAGATGTGATGGCAGAGTTAGTTATTCATGAAGGTAGAGGTGTGGAAGTAGCAGAAGTAAGTTTGAAAGATTCGATGGAGAGATGCTGTTTGTTCAGTCGTAAATTGTGGGTGTAAAGTCTTTTGATTCATATAGTGTTCATAGTGGTTAAAGCAGGTAATAGAGGTAATGGTTGTGGGGATAGCAGGAAAAATAGGAGAGAGAGAGGTGAATGATGGATGTGCTGGTGTTGGTTGTGGCAGTGTGCTGACTTAGGTGGTGAAGTTAATGTTGCAACTAAGAAATTGCAAGGTGGCGTTTGAATTGTGGCGGTGAAAATTTATTAACTTTGGAAGTTTGAATATAATTTTGGTAGTGTAGTGGTGATGGTTGTGGGGGTACATGTGGTATGGAGTAGTGGTTTATGGAGGCATGGTCTCGAATGCAGGTGATAGACCCTCAAGTAGAAGATATGCAATACATCTATACCCGCAACTAGGAGAATTTCCGAATAGAATCAAAAGTTTAACTATGCAGCGATAAGCATTCTTGTGGGGGTGGCGTTTGATGCAGAATCTGATAGTAGAGTTGAGCGGAGATTGTTAAAATCGAGTACCTAAAGAAGAGTAGTGGGTTCACTTAGGAAGTACGGAACTTGAAGCAAGTGCGGTTGTATGGTGAGACGATCTTACAACTCCCAGAATGCTGTAGAGGATACTAACGGCAGCAGTGAGAAGAGCCCTCAAAAGGCGGTTAGGGTAGCAAGCAAGTTACCTGAGGTGGACATCACAGGTGGGATCGCGTAAGCAAAGGCGACGACGATGGCAATCCAGCGACCGCCGACGGCGACGGCTGCGGCGAGGCAGGAGACGACGGTAGAGGCGCGAACCTTCAGAGGAAGCGACGCAGACATTAAAATTCATTTCCCGAGGACACGGGCAATCCCTTACGCGTGGGCGGGGCGGGGCGGGGCGGGGGGGGAGGGGCGTGGCCCGGGGCGGCGCCCTAACTCGATTGGGGCGCTCGGGCGAATTAGACGGCGGAGGCGGTGACGCAGACGGCGGGGGCGGAATATTGAGTGCGCGCGAGCGCCCTGCAGCCGGTCTCCGTAGAGTAATTAAGTTGTAGCTCGGCGGAACATTCCGCATAAACACCTCCTCGCCCGCCGCCCCCGCCACGCCCCGCCACGCCCCACTGCACCCCCCGCCACGCCCCGCCGTTGCAGGCACCTGGCTCCGCCACCGAGGCCTTGCCTACTGCGGCGTTGCCTACCCGGGGCTCTACGTGTGGCTGCACTTCTATCGCCACTTCTTCGTCCTCTTCTTCTTCCTCTTCTTCTTCCTCTTCTTCTTCCTCTTCTTCTTCCTCTTCTTCTCCCTCTTCCTCTTCTTCTTCCACTTCTTCTTCTTCTCCCCCTCCTTTCCTTCTTCTGATCCCTCTTTTCCCACAAATTACCCTTCTTATTTTTCTTATTCGTTTTCTTATCCTTCATATTTCCCTTCTTATCCTAATTCTTCATTTTATTTTTCTACATCATTTGCATTTCATCTATCACCATATTTCCTTTCTCTCTTTCTCATTGTCCTCCACAACTGTGTCCAGATCTTTCTCTTTGCCTCTATCTTCGTTCTTTTCCTCCTGTTTCCTGCTTTAGTCCTTGTCGAATTCTCTTTTCTCCTTTTCAAGCTTCTCCGCTAGTTTCAATGCCTTCATCCATTTCTCCGTCTTGTCCTATGCATCCCTCTTTTATTGTCATTCTTCTTTTCTTCCCTACTTCACTTCCTTCTGTTATTTATGGTGCCTCATCTTTAACGCTTTCTGTGACTGTTTCCGAGTTTTTCTTCATCTCTTCGTTCTTTTCACTCTTCTTGTTTTTTTCGCTTCCCTGAACTGTTTTACTCTCCTCTCTCATCTTCTTCCTTTTCCTCTCCGTACCGTTACGTTTTTATCTCCGTCTCCACCTCCCTGTGGCATCACACCTAACACGTCCTGCTCTACTATCCTCTTATTCCCCTTCTCCCTCATCCTCCTCCACTTCCTCGTCGGCTTCCTCCTCTGCGTAGGCCCCCGAGGAAGGAGGCGTCGCCCGTGACAATTGTTAGGCGAGAGGCGGCGGCGCGCGGTTCGGTCTCCCTGGCGAGTTGACGCCGCCGCCGCCGCGCCGCCTCCTGACCTCCCACTGCCGCCATCCTCTGCGGGATAACTTCCGCAACGTTGCGCTCCCCTCCACTCATGAATTTTCTCCATGCTGAAGTTTCTGATCATCCGACCTGCGCCTGCCCACTCTCAACCACACACGTTCACACACCACGTGGATTGTTAGAGATGGATTTATATTGCAGTCAGCACTCTATGAAGACACTTAGATAAAACACACTTTGATCAGACGCTTAGATAAAACGCACTCGATTAAGACACAACTTAGATAGAAAACACTTTGATATGAAAATATGTTTTATTAGTTATGTGAAGATGTCGCAAAAGAGACGATACTACAACATTATTGTAGACTAATATTGACTATACAATACTAATATTCAATAAAGGGTTTGCATTTGACCTTATTTCTCATTTCCGGTGATTGCTTATTTACATTTTTTAAATATTTCGAAAATAAGGGATATATAATTAAAACTATGTGAAAAAACATCGTAAATTATCATGAAATTTTTTTAAGTTAGTGGAATTATTGCTCTATTTGTATAATAAAAGGGTATTTAGTGTAAAATGTTACCGGCCTAAACCCACTGTAGGTCAGGGGTAAGTGCAGCTCTCAACATCAAATATCGCTACTAGTTACCCAGCATTCTAATAAGCTATGGTTACTTGAAGGTTTTATTTAAAAATAATAGTATTGATAATGGAATATCCCGGTGAGTAGCCATTACAGGAAGGGGTTTACATTCACACGCGAAGTGAACCGGCAATTAATGAATGCCAAGGCTCACACGCTAAATTTGTTTAATAGGCGCCAAGCGTGCATTTTATCTGTCATCCTGCTCTGGCATTGAGAACCTCAGGGTTTGGGTGCTCTGGGTCGAAGGTATGACTTCCGTTTATTTATTTTAATAATACACAAAGAGACACAATTTTATAAGGTGTAACCTGTCTTTAGTGGCGGAAATACGTTTATTGACAAATAGAGAGTACACTTCGTAATTACTAGTTTCTTACCAATGTCCAATCCCAAACTATTATTTAAATTAAATGGAGATGAGCAAATGTACATAAATAATTATAGCAATGATCAGACTACCTCACTTCAGTGGAATGGTACGCCTGTGGGCCTTTACCGGTCAATTTCAGCAGTGATGTTCCCGCGGAGCACGGTTGAAGTGGCCCTGTACTCATCAAGAATGGATCTCGTACTCCCGTCGACTGTCCGGGAAGTCAGCAGCCGTCCGCGATCAACCTCGAAGTGATACACTCGAGCCGTTATGCAATGATGGTCCGTCACGTGCCACCTCGTCTGCATTCACTCACTCTTCTAATTTATTTTTAAGGGGTCTGTCCGACTGATTCACCACACGGCATTAATCCCAATTGAGTGAAGATAGTCGGATCGCTTAGGCCGGCAGTTACTGGTCAATCACATGCCACTAGATATTTGATTCCGCAGTAAGTTGCCCAAGTCTAATCTTATAAAGATTATTTTTCTCATGTCACTAGCTAAAATCTCTATAACAACTGTGTGCTCTCACGTTTCTTGTACGAGTCTCTCTTAATAAGTCCTTCTAAAAACTGTTGCTCCCTCACTTTCTTCTCTCCGTCCCATTTGTAAATGTCTGTACTGTCACGTGCGTGATGTTTTGCCACTGATTGGTTCGATTATCAGGCTTCTGGAACCTTCCACTAATAGTTTCCGTCGACTGGCTCTAGGCAATCCCTTACCCTAGCAACGTACTTAACGGTTTTAATTGGTCGCCTTTGTGGGAGCATGGGCCAGTTCCGATCTCGGCGAAAGCGCGATAGCGTCGCTGTCAACTGCTGATTTTTTATGGTGCGCTCTTAGGAGTTAACGTGCGATGTGCCTCCGACTTCCCTAATGTAACCCAATCCGACTATAGCCGGGGACAAACAATGAGGGGGGTGGATAGGGCACGTCCCCTCTCGAAGAAGCGGCTCGCGGAGGAGGCCCGGGGAGTCTTTGTACGCCGCGAGACCTTTGTGCGTGGAGGCGACGCGCGGACACCTGGGCGAGTCGAAATGCTCGGGAGGGGCGCCTGCGCCGGGTAGTAAATTCGCGTGACAGACGGGTCGCAGGATGCTGATGGCGCTGTAGTCCCTCTGGTCGGTAGTTTTCCGTGGTTTCTCCAATCAACGCAAGGCGAATGCCGGAGCAGAACCCTAACAAACGGGCCACAGACCGCGCGCTATGTTTCCTTCCTCTTCCTTGTCCTATCCTCTCCCCTTACACACACGCTAACATGCACTACACTACCACATATTCCGGGAGACCGGTCAGGAGCTTAGAGCTTCTCCCAGGTGGGGCGGTGCCCCGCTGGTGGGAGAGTCCTGGTTAGGGGGAAACCCCACTAGCCAACGGTAGGTCGGCACCGGATCTCGCCATCCAGCGGGGGAAGATCACAGCCATCTCCCGAGAGAAAAAACATGCACTACACTAACGGGACTAATGACTAAAGCAGTTGACGCGCCCGGAATTACTAACTAATAATAATAATAATAATAATAATAATAATAATAATAATAATAATAATAATGATAATGATTTTGAAAGGTACTCGATTATATGATCAATGTCCTCACTCAATGCCTTATTATGTTGTCTGTATCAACATGAGGAAGGAGTGAGCGGCGCGCTCAACGTTTAGCTGCGGCGTAAGAATTTTTATTACGAAAATTTGTAATCTATTTTATTTTGTAATAATACAAACAATTTGGCACTGTACATCTAAGCATAATTTCTCAGCTGCGTTCTAATTTGTATTTTAGGAAAAGGAATCTATCCGTATCTCAGATTGTTCAATGCCTTATAAAAAAATCCGGATTGGATGAAATTGTTGATGTTAGATCACAATGAAAAGGACTTATGGTTTTGATATGATTAGGGGTCTTTTCTCTGTGATTTGACTTAAATACGTTTGGGGAACTTTTTTTCGCCTGCCTTGATTACAAAGGCAGTTTCCAGGTTATGACCTTATATTTTTCATTATTTTACACCCAAACAGGGAAATATCAAGTAAGACTCAAAGACAAGGTTCCTGAAGTATCATGTAATCCTTGTAGTAATGATACATAATATCAAATTGTTTATCGTATACCAACAGTATAAACAATTGCTAATTGCACTGAAAAATCGTACATATCTGGAGTATTGTTATACTAGATTAATAATATGTTTATGTATATAGTTTATAATGTTATGCTTTATTGCGTGTTTTGAAAACGAGTGATGTTAGGAGCTAGTTTACAGATTTGTTTGAATGCAATAAAGCAACATTATAAACGAGTTGTATACGTTTCTTTTTGTATAACAGCATTATAAATTTATAAGAGAATCAAACTTAATTTTGCGAAACAACTTTCTTGTGACGTCATAGGTATTTGAAATCTGTACTAGAAAATGGTGGGCGGCTATTCGTTCACCGCTACCTCCCCATGATTCTCTCACTGCGATTGGCTGAATGTGTGATGACGCAATTTTTCGTGCACTAAATTCGAATCATTTGTGCTGTAAAATGCCCTTTTATCAACGATTTCTAGCAAAAGGTCATTTATAATGGTGGTATACATAAAAATAACATTCAACGAATGGCAGCGACGAAATCGGTGGGGGCGCTATGTTGCTTTATTGTTTTCATAAATTAAAAAAGTCGTTCTTAACATCGCTCGTTTTCAAAACATACTTATTCAAAAACGCACTTCTATTCTATTAACAATAGAAAGATAAAAAAATCATGAGATGGTGATTGATATTGCATGGAATAAAAAATACAAAATTTCATTAAAGATTTGGCTAAAATCCTCTAAATTTCATGCCATGTGCAGTGTAATTTTCTCCTGTAGCGCAATTAGACTTTGCATAAGTCAAGGGGGAAATGTTGTAATGAAGGGGGCGAGGTGAGGCGGAGCAGAGCAAGGCCAGCGGGTGAGGGCGATGGAGCGGGAGGGCAAAGGGGCGGAGTGGAGGGGGCCAAGATGGGCGAGGCGTCGCGGGGTTGTAATTAAAATTATTTTAATTGTACGCTACGTAGTATAAACTCATGATGGTAGAATTATTCCCTTTCCTCTCTAATCAACGATAATGATAAATATATGTCAAGCTAAGGTCGGGTTAGTTCTGCTTGTATTTAAATAAACGTTTTCTCACGGACTGTTTGTATTATTAGTTGCCTCCCATGTTTACTAAGACCTCTCTTGTAATGGAACGTCTTGCCTACTTATCCCAAATCTGTATGTAACCGCACCACGTTGCGGCGACAATATGTAATAAAACGACTATACCTTGAATCTCTCTACTCTATATAAAATCTATACAAATTTATGCCCTGCTAGCTTTTGCCTCCTTTATCTAAAACTGTGCCCGTTACTTAGCTACTCCTTCAATGTTATAAAACTACTGGGCGTGAGGCTGTGGTTGGCCTGTACAGGAGCCTAACGAGATACTTGGACACTTGGGCGTAGGTCACTGTTTAATACAAAATCACGAAATCATATCATATGGCTTACTGTCGAACCAAGTACGTCCGGCATTATTTATTCTTTTCTGGTTTTCACTCTCTCCACACTCCGCTGGAGACATAACAACAAAAACATACACAAATGCAACACAATAAACAACAAAACACAATACCTGAAATACATAAAATCACATTCACACTTACTATTTACACAATCGACAAAAAACAAAACAAATCATTCACACTTGAATGCGCATCCCCTATTCTGTCTGAATATAGCCTATTATTATTTCCACAAAAACTTGGTCTTGTACATTAAAACCTAGTCTGTTCTTTCTTCCCATTTATCTGAACTATTAAATTACGCAAAGTTATTGCACTTTCCTTTCGTAGAAATCGGCCATCCGCGTAACGCCATTGTTCCATGTCACCTCCGTAGTATACACGCAGCATCCATTAATTCATCTCCCCACAGCATCCATCCATTTCCACACACGTTTGTTAACGACAAATTTACTTTAAATGAAGAATATCCCTGATTAAAACTACTCACTAATTATTATACTAGTTTTTGTTAACTGCGACCGACAATATGGCGACAGTGTTCCGCGAACACTGTTTTCGTGAAATATATAAATATCTCTTCCACGTTTTATCTTTCCATTAACTCGACAGTTACTAAACACGATATATTTCACTCTATTCACAAACTGAACGCAATTTTCTATTAAAAATAAAAATTTTTGCGGAGCGTTTCAACATGCGTCCGTATTCAAGCTACTTCGACCGCGCTCCCCTCGTCATTGTTGTGTCCGGATCGTCAGCTCTTTTTTTCTTTTAACATCACACGATCGCTGTCGCTTCTCCTACAAAATATTACATCATTTAATTTAATTCACATTTTCTGTTCTGGCGTAGCCCCTCGAAGTTTCCCAACGTTGCGACTGTTACCATAATTTCCTAAATGATTTATTCTATTGGTTCTTAAAGTTTTGTTTGTATTGCTTCACGCGTTCTCTTAATTTTCGCCACAAACACCTTTTTATTTACTGAACCTTAAAGCACAACAATGGCTATCATGTCTGTTTACAAGCTGGAATTTATACTATACAAAAATGTTCATATCTTTCGAACGCGTGATGCGATTTCCTTCAAATAACTTGCAAACGACTTCGCTACACGAACGCTACTGCCCTATCTTGTCCCAATTGTGAATTTGTCGCGTTTTCCGTTTACTTCTCAAAAACTATCGCTACGCGACATCGCCTTCATCTGTTTTTACAGTTCATGTTAATGTTATGCATTTTCTATTTATTCTTTGACTTGTGCCTTATTCTTGGGGGAATCATGGAATATTACACTCTTGATACTAAATAGAAGTTCGTGTTTAGTCTCCGTGCGTTCTTACAACCCAAACTACGCTTAGTAAACTTTAAACAAAGGATCCAGAGAGGAAGGGTCTATTATCACATCAATACTTGATAGGTAATGACTGCTGACAACCACAATTTTCATCAGCAAACAACGTTCTATTCTTTCTGAAGATTGAGGACCACTTATATCGCAAGAATTGAATCGATCATGATACGTGTTTTGTTTTGTAAAAATACTATTTAATTGTATCTGGATATAGATACTCGTATTTAATGAGTTAAAATGGAATATTTCTAATGTAAAACGTAATTCAAGCTTTGAAGTGTTAATAATGGTAGCAAATTCATCAATAGCTTCCTTTTACTACCAAATGAAAAATATTTGTTTTATTGATTTCAAACGATTTTCTTACATATCACTTTATTTTCCTGAAATATTAGTCTTTAAAATATATTATTTACATGCACAATTATTGTGTTTAAAATTGTTTTGAGTTGATAATATTTTTATTAATTAAAAAGATTTTTCTCACTAACATCACAACAAACTATTTAAACTGCCTAATATTTTCCAATATTTTGATAATTTCTGTGGATCTGTCGAATATTTCCCCACATTCAATGCTTTTGTTAATAGTACATTATGAAACGATGATGTAATGATGGGTATTAATACACGAGTGTCATATTACGACATGAGCGAGGAATGAGCGAGTATCGTAAACTTCACAAGAGTATATTAATACCCATTACATCGAGTTTCATGGTACGGTTTCATGGCATGGTTTTATGGTACTTTTTCTACGACTTTTATAAGTTAAACTTTTACATTGAATCGTATCGTGGCAGTTTATCTGCCGGATTCAGCCAACACCGCCTAGCAGACAGATCCCTACCCCGAAACATTTTCTAGAACGATTCTCAATGATTAATGGTCAATACTTGGTTTGTAAACTTCTCTGGGATTGGTCCAGAACCTGTATCAAAATGAGTATTATTATGCAACTAGTTGAAGCCATCAAATCACAGCATTATACTATGGGAGAAGAAAAACATAAATATTCAAACATTGTTTTTATTGCCTTCCTACAGCGTCACTTTAGTTTTATTGTGTTTCAAATGCAATCAAATAATTTTTAAAAATTTTATTAAAATTGTAGTTTTGGCTTGCCAAAATACCTCCCCCTAAATTTTCAATGAGTGCATGAGGAGGTGAAATCGTGATTGCGTGAAGACGTGATGGCGTGAGAGCGTGAGTGCGTGAGGACGTGAGAGCGTGAGGACGTGAGAGCGTGAGGACGTGAGAGCGTGAGGACGTGAGAGCGTGAGGACGTGAGAACGTGAGGACGTGAGAGCGTGAGGACGTGAGAGCGTGAGTGCATGGAGACGTGATGACGTGAGAACGTGAGTGCGTGAGGGCACGAGGACGTGAGATCGTGATGACCCGAGGTCGTGAGTGCGTGAGGACGTGAGTGCGTGAGGACGTGAGGGCGTGAGGATCTGAGTGCGTGAGGACGTGAGTGCGTGAGGATGTGGGAGCGTAAGAACATGAGTGCGTGAGGACGTGAATGCGTGAGGACTTAATGACGTGAGGACATGAGGGCATGAGTGCGTGAGAACGTGGGAGCGTGAGGACGTGAGAGCGTGAGAGCATGAGTGCGCGACGACGTGAGGGTGGGGGGACGTGAGGACGCGCGAGCAAGACGGAAGGTTTCAGGCTGATGAATCCCTATCAAGGAAGTACTCACGAGGCGATGACTGAACGGGTGGTTAAATCCCCAAAGGAGCACGTGACCCAAGATAACATAAACTCGCGGCTTGTCATGGTGTCACTTCCAAGAAGATAATTTCTGGTAAGACTGAAATCCTTGGCATCTGGATGAACTTGACTTCCTTTAGAAGGAGCCAGTTTCCTTTTCAGATGTGGGAGGGGTTCTCGAAACACGAAGTTCTCGTACGGAGACCTTTTGTCTTATTAGCTTTAAATTTATAATCGGTACCGGAAAGAGATAATCGTTTCTTCCACGAAACAGGGACAAACTCTAATCTGTCAGAGAATGAAACGAATTATAGGTTCGTCTTTATTCGTAGATCTGTTAAATTAGTTGAAAACCATCAATACTGTTTACGATTGTACACATATATGCACATACACTTGCTTTATTTATGTATATTGATTTGCTGTATTTCTGCCTTTAATTTCTTGACGTTAAGTGTTATCCTTTGAGCAGTACCAGTTATTAAATCTTCAAAATTTGGAGTTCTCGATCTGGTTAGTAGTTTACACGGAACAAGTGAGGGTTCATTCAGGAGATTGTAACATTTAAAAGACATCAACCACAGACAATCGTTATGATGTAAGTGTAATTTCTCTAATTTATGAGCTTTTTTCTTTGTTTATGTCTGCTCTTACTCGTGCGCCCTCAGATAGTTCGTTGTCACCTCGTCAAGAGTGACTTATATCATCGAACGATTCTTAGCGAATTTCTACGCGTTCCCTTGTAATTTGTGACTTGACTCTATACATTTATTTCTCACAATGACTTTCTTTTATAATAGAAAAAAGTGTTAGAATGCACGCAGAATAACATTGAATTTATTACATCACTAGTGCTGTATTTGAAGTATTTACATTCCTGTAAGTGTGAATGCTAATGAAACTCTATTGCGTAGTTCTTGGAAAAAGAGTTTAAACATTCGTAAACGGTGATAACATGTATATGCTTGACTCGTGCATTCCTTGTACCCAATCTACAGAAAACTTGTTGCTGCTCTACGGGATACTAATATGGTATCCAAAGTTATTGCTTGACTAGTTAAATATTATTTTCACATTACGTCTCAAAGTATTTTTATTGAATAAAAAACAATTTCTAATATTGTTCTTTTGCAAAGTTTTTATGCTGACATAACGTGTTTCAGGAAGTATTTTACTACGAGTAGGATAGGAACAAGATTTATCTACTTTTCTCATTACCTGGACCTGACAATAATACTTTTTCTGTAGAAATATTGCCGTTTTCCGGCGCGCGGCTACCATACTTGTCTTACGAAGTAAGGCGAGAAAGTAAATTGATTGATTGATTGATTTATTCATGTTTCCGGGCGCTTCAACTGCTATGGTCATTAGTCCCGTTAGTGTAGTGCATGTTTTTTGCGAGAAAGTAAAAATAATTTATTTTCCGTGCATTTGACCGAAGATAAGAGTACCCTACAACTATGAACCTTTCCCCGTTCTGTGAACCTTCGTCTCACAGTCCGACGCAGCGCGTCCTATTGGTCGCTCGTTGCAGGAAGAGCACTCGAGTGGCGCGGCAGAGAGTCGCCTTCAACTTGCACGCGTAGTTTCCCAGGAGACCGCAAGCGCGCTGCAGGGCCTCACATACGGGGAGTTGCCACTCGCAAGCTGAGTGCTTAGGGGAAACCAACCACTTAGAATATACTAGACTGAGTGGCTGAAGCGCCGCCATCTTTGGAGAAAATTTAAGGTATTTTTTCAGTCAAAGCAACGCCATCTGGAAAATTATTCGTTATAATAATTTTGTGCTATTTGAATTTTATCATATATAATTTGAAGTGTAGTAGAAATTAGGACTAAGAAAGCACTTACTTGAAAAATGATATATTTGTGGTTTGATTACTTCTATTTTTACAGTTATGTGACGAAGATTCTGAAGACATTGTGAAAAATATTATTCTGACCATTAATAATATAACGTGGCCGTCTGATTCTCTATTAATATTTAATTACTCTACCCACTTGGACACGTCATTGAAACTCACATTTACACCGACCTGAACTATTTCTATAAATATTTACGTAATAGATTCGCCCTGCTTTGCTCATCGATTTACTTTATAATGAAGTATTTATTATGTTGGTTTTATTACCCTCTTGTTTGTAGGTATCGATACACAACATGCTAAATATCACCTTGCTGTTTGCGGACGTGCTATCTGTACGGGCCCCCGAATTCTGGAAGTTCTGTTACGTAATAATAGTGTGTACAAATAGGTTATAGTGTTAATATTTATTGCATGAATACGTGTTTTGAAAACGACCGACGTTAGGATCGAGTTTTCAAATTTGCAATAAAGCAACATTATAAACCAGTTGCATACGCTATTTTTGTATAACAGCGTTTTAATTTGTGAGAGAATCAACCTTAATTTTTCTAAACAAGTGAAGTTAGGGTATATGGCATCTACTGTGGTCGGCTGTTCTGTTTATCTCTACCTTCCCACAATTCTCTCACTGCGATTGGCTGAATTTGTGATAACGCAATCATTCGTGCCATAAAATGCCCCATTACGAACGATTTCTTGTAACAGAAAAGATCGTTTGTAATGCTGGTATACAAAATATTTTTAAAAAATTGATTTCAACTGACTACAAATTATCAGCTTTGTTCCAAGGATTTAAAACATTTATTTAACAATGTAACATTGCAATGCTAAATGAACTCATTGATTGATTCTTATATATTTTTGATAAAATAATTATACCCTCTGTACAGATAAGTTCAAATGTTTGTGCTTACTTATATCTTTGCACGCATTGGAGACTTCTTTGTTAAATTTGGTTCATGTGCCCACCTTGTCTTCTTTCTTGATGTCTCTTCGTTCACGTGAATTCTATTGTCACCCCTAACAAAATACTCCCCAATGTCCATCTCTAATAGACAAGTCATGTGTGATTCTTTCAGTTCATACTCGGTTCGCCGAATAATCGTCTCCTATATTATTTCAGTAGTATAGATACCTTTTGAGGCTCTCACACACAACCAATCTTTATAAATGAGGTCTCTAAAGAAAGAGAATTTTACAGAAACGTGATGAATTGCACTTTGACTTTAAAAATATGAAGAAATATGAAGAACTAGCAACTCTTGGCCTTATTTTTGAATCTATAATATTAAATAACTCCTAAACGCAGCCTTTTAGGGACTTAAAACTAACATTTTGTGACCAAAGACTTCAAAGAAATGGTCCTTATATCGTAATCTATAGGATGAGATCTTTTCAAGCGTTCTATTATATTTTTGCTGGATAGACGCTTGTTGATTCTTACCACATCTGTTCATAGCATGTATAATCTGCAACTATATGTCAAATTACACTAATTACTAGTTATTCTACGCGATTCAATTACACAGGACTTTATCTGTCGGTAATAACATTAAATAAGAATGTTTTGTATTGACAAGGGTGTATTTTATTGTTATCAATTACAAGGAGACATAGAACAAGTGACGAAGGATATGAAAGTCTTGAAGAAAAATATATATTGCAGGATTAATATCGAAATGGAAAAATAAAGAAGAGGGTTGGGTTTAACATGCGAGAGTTCCCACACGGGTACACTAGTTATTCCAAGTTATTACGCGTTCGTGACACTTCCCTATGTATAAAACGTTGGATATCTACTCGCGACTTCCTAATGTTCAAAACGAATTGTTCACTGAAAGAAACATCTATAGTTTCTTCTCTATTCTACTTTCGTTCCCGAATATAAGTAAATTCTAAATTTCAAACAATAGTTAAAATGCTTTTAACATCTTTAAGTTCTTGCTATTAGGATTTTGAAAAATATCGAACACAATTCCGTATTAACACGAGCGATCGCGTGAATTACAATTGTCATCCATTTAAAATATTATTTTTAATAATATTTTACGAACAAGTCGTCTTTTAGTTCACATATACACGAGTATTAATAGTATTAAAACAAGAAATAGATTCAAAATACCATTAAATTTATTAGAACGTTGTAATATTACAAATTCTATAAAATTCTACACACATTTGCCTGTATTATGCCTATAACTAAATATACTCAAATAGATGCGAGTAGATGTTTGTTTTAGAAAATTCTATTGCTCTATATGTTTTTTGCACTTAATATACTTTGTACTACGATTATTAAATAAAGCAGTTTGACAAAATTCTTTAAACATCTGTAGCCTTTATTCTGAATGTGATTCAATGTCAACATCAGATGAACATTTCACACAAATTTTCTTAACAAGTTATCGGTACCTTTGCACCATGGGCACACCCACTGGGCACAATTTACGCAGACAGTGTCGAGTGCTCTTGTTTCGTTGTCGTCCTCAGAGATAACAACGTCCCATGTTGCCCTTTGGTGACTCCTGATCCTTGGTCTCTTCCCAGTGGAAGTCTCCCCTATGTTCTCATTGTTGTCGGCACAGATTTTCTCTCGATCCTCCTTTTATTTCTGGTTTCTTAAGGGATAAAGCAAGATCCTTTACAAAACCACCCCTAGTCAACCATTCCCCACTGTTGTTTGCACAAACATTCAGAGCTTAGATTTTCAGCGATAGCCATGTCCGTTTAGCTCATAAACTGAACCACGAGTGGTTTAGCGGATTGCTGTTGTAAACCAGGCTGTTTTTGGTGGTAACCATTATTACAGAAGTTCTTATTTGAGGTATATTTGGCTATAATTCAATAACTAGGGCTTTCTACGAAAGATACAGAAAACTCCATGTCAAAATTTTTTCAACTCTCACTGAAAACAGAATGATTACGAGTGGATTGCAATAGTAATCCACGTGGCCAATGAAGGGCTAATGAGTATCCCGATGAAGTTCATGTTAATAAAAATGTTTTTTTCTAACTTATCATAATGCAATTTAAATACAGTTAAACCACAAAGAAATAAAATCTGATTAAAAAAACACGTCCATTCAGTATAACAACAGTTCTACACGACACCACCAGCCACCATTCATATGTTGTGACTGCAAAAAGCATGGCAACTTCTAGTTCTGCGAACGTCCACTAAGAGCGCTGAAACCATAGGGTCAGACAGTCTAAGTAGTAAATTATAACTCTTTGGGGCTAAAACATGTCTAGGTCTCTGAGATCCATTCATTAAAATAGATACCATATCGATGAGCTGCGTTTCCATCAAAATAAAAGCACAATAATTGAAGTCAAGTGCGACTTTTGCCAATATTTAGATCGGTAAATGTATTTACTTTTTATTTTGTTTACTAAGATTATGTATTACTTTTGAAAGCAAAGTACTTTAAGAAAACACGTAATTTTTTTTACTTACCCTTACTGCTCATCCACAAGATACAAATGTCAAAGGTAAAATAATTGATTAGTTATATCTGATTGAACATTTAAACAATTGTATGTACAACTTGTAAACACATTCCACATAATACCTGGAAGCCTCTCAGCAAAAACTGGTCATGTATGTTTAAAACCACGTTTGGTATTGTTTAATTAATACTTTTCTGTCATAAATAACAGACAAATAGGAATTTCAGGCCATTTTCCTTTCTCCCGTGATTTCTGGGTGGTTGTAGACTGCACTGTCGGGAGACGTGAAATGTTGTACCTTTCTGTTTGTATGGGTAGAGGGCATGTAGTCGCGCGCCCACGCAGTCAGATGTCGAACGCGCGCCCCAGGGCTTAGACTGTGCGTCGAGGCGCTGGCAGCGCGGCGGTGCGGCGCTTCGGCGAAGCTTCAGGCGGCCTTGCGCTGCCGGCGACGTCGCGTCACCAGGAGATCGGATCCGCCGCAGGGGGCTTTGCTTTCGCGTCTGCAGGAGGCTTTTTCTTTGGGCGCGGAGCGGCTGTCCCCGTGCCTTTAGGCACAATGTGGTCGTGAAGTACGCACAGGCTTCATTTCCATGGCGGACATTTGAATAAAATGAGCTGCCAGATCTCTGGTGGAATCTGTGATGGAGACTCCATGCTGTGCTTCAGACCGGGTTCGATGACGGACGGAGACAGCATTTTCAACGCTGGATAGAGAGCTATGTCGAATTCTGCTGCTGTCGGGAGGAGAATGCTAACGCCCGGCTGCTCTGATCGGCCGTTTTCCGTGGTTTCTTCGATCAACACTAGGTGAATGCCGGAGCAGTACCCTAACAAACGGGCCACGGACCGCGCGCGATCTTTCTGTCCTCTTCCTTGGCCTATCCTCTCCCCTTACACACACACACGCACACTTACACTAACATGCACTACACTACCACATATTCCGGGAGGCCGGTCGGGAGCTTAGAGCTTGTCTCGGTTGCGGTGGTGCCCCGCTGGTGGGAGAGTGCTGTTTAGAGGGAAACGCCGCTTGCTGACGGTAGATTGGCGCCGAATCTCACCATTAAGCGGGGGAAGCTCACCGCCATCTCCCGAGGAAAAACATGCGCTACACTTACGAGACTAATGACTAAAGCAGTTGACGCGCCCAGAATCACTAACCAACCAAACAACTAGGCGATCAGCACCAGGTGAATGCCGGAGCATTAACTATTTATATTTTTAAAAAATGTTCATTACATTTTTTCCACAATGTTGCTATCAGTGATTGTAATATTTCACAGCAACCACAATTTCATACGAAATATGGATGCACTGAATTATTTATGACTTAGTACACAACACAACGTTAAATGTGATAACCAGTTTCCTATTAGCATCTTATTTTACTGGGTACAGGAGTTACAAGGGGTGCATGAATTATGTTTAAAGAAAAAATAACAGACTTGGCAATGATGATAAATTAAAGATCGATTAAAATGTAATATCATATTAGTTCTTCAGCAGCATATGTTTTAAAAATTCGTAACATTTTTTATGCTTTTTTTGGAACACTTCAAAATGTACCGACTACACGCAACATTTTTCCTCATTTATTGATATTTGAACATGTGTGAACAAAATGTGCCTTTCATCCAAACAAAAAAACGGCTGCGATATCTCACCGATAACACCGTTGTTCTTCAGTATTGTAGTAAATTGTGTCGTTGAAAATCTCGTATTAAGGAATCTTAAAATATTAGTCGATTTTCTACCAGTAGATCTAGAGTGGTGTCTAATGTCTCATTTGCCCCAATAGTGGATCATAAAAGGTCCAGAGAGGAGCAATCACAGCAGGTTAATAATTAATAGTTTTAGCTTTTCTGATTTTTGGTAGTCTTCCAGTTGGATGTCAATTTTATATATTGACCGTTGACGCTCTGAGATGCAATTCATCTCGATCAGGCTTTTCAGTCGGTTTCCCTGATCCTTTCAGCAAATGCTGAGACGACCCCTTGTTTTGCTTATGGACTAAAATGTCACTTAATTATTTGTGCACGTCTTCGAGAATTCAGTGGTAAATATAGGTATTCAAATTATCGTTCTTTATGTTATCGCGGCAGGAAATATTATTCCTTCACGAAGAACATGAGAGATAAGAGTTAAATTTATCGCTGCTTTACCCTTAAAAATAGATTTTATTACATCGTAGCGAATGTTTTTGTTAACAGTCCTTGCAAAAAACGCTCATTCTTTCTGTATTCAAAATTCAAGTAGTATATGGCTTAGGTTAGGGATCATTGAATTATGAAAACGTGCACAGAATTTACTTCTTCCCGTAGCACGTCACACACAGTTTTTTCTTCTTTTGACGTAAAATAAATAAAAAATAAATAAAAATAAAAAATGTCGTAGGCTTCATTATTAGTTGGTCATTATTAGCCAAGATCTTTAAATAAAAATTATTTTTTTTGCATCTTACATATTTTGAAAGTACATCATTTATGGATTTGCATATCTAGTGTACACTCAAAGAGCAGTAGATTTCATTGAAAAGAAACTTTCTATTGATTCCCTTCCTGTCTGGAACCGCCAACTTGGCACCTCTTCACTGACGGTTGCAACCGAGCTGCCAACCTCTGTCGTCTCTTTCCTCACGTGACAGGAATGGCGTTCTGGCTTGCATCGGGGACGAAGCCTTGTTTGTATACCCGCCACGTGCGGCGGTCAGGCGGGGGGATGGGGCCGGCGGAAGGCGCGTCATCGCCCCGGGCCATAACTTCCGGATCTTATTCCCGATGCGCCGCTGTTTGAGGTCCGCGAAGGATCCCGGGAAAGATAATGGAAGCCACTCCTCCCGGGAATCTCCGTGTGTGTTCTGGAATCGAATTCTCCGGCCCGGGATTTTAGAGGCAGCAGCTCTGCCTACAGCGACTGGGGCGCCCGGTCGTAATTCTATTATATTTCGACGAGGGAACAAAAGCAAAAAAAAAAAAAAAGCAGCCAGCGGTTGTTTGAAACCGATCCCTAGATGGAATTCCAAACTACCTCGACATACTCTACGAATTGAGAAAGAATAAGGAAGCTCGCTTCTCCGAAAGGAATAGAAAAGGAAATGTATTCTGCTTGCTCTCCTATGGAATGTACTCTCCAAAAACGTTGCTCTTTTGCTGAGTCTGGATAAGTTCAACTGGAAAGCATGCACGAGGAAGCTTAGCTTTACAGTACGAAGCGTTCTTTTATTGGCACACATTTTATTCGCGAGATCCAGTAAGGTATTTGATATATCCCTCTTTTTGACTTCCTGTTATATTCTACTAAGCAGGCGGGGCTTACTTGTAAGGATGTTTACTTTCCTAGAAAATATATGTATTTCTAGAATTTCAAAACTGCTTGACGTAGGATTTAGTCGCGAAACCATAAAAAGTCAAGATGCTCTGTTAAATACAAACAAAAGCAGCGCTGTTTTCTGAAATAATTGTAAAATCCTATTTTTACACAAGTACAGCAATTTAATTAGTTTTAGTATAAATTGCTTTAAATTGATTCTAATATAATTTTTTTTATATCCCAAATGAATTTTGTGGAGTTTGTTGGCAAAGTATTAATTATAGCTTAGTTAATTTTCTGGATATAGTGAATTGATTTTAAATACATTTTAAAGTATTTTTAAAATTATTATATTTTCACGCAAAGACTGAACATCATTGAAAACCAACAAGTTGTTGGTAGGAGAAGTCGTAGAGAATCAACTGAATTTCACGCAAAAAGATCTGTAAGAACTAAACCCGTAGAGCCACCGTCATAAAAAATAAACTTGAAACTTCTAATATCCATTTCTCTATTTCAGTTTAATATGCAACTCATTCGAACTTTTAAAATGTTACGTCAGCACTATGAAACTCGAAAGCCATGTTAATAAATTAACATTTTTTAAACTGTGTGAATAGTGCATTCTGTACCTTTGTTGAGATTTGTCGGAACAATCTGTCCTTCAGGTTGGCCTATTCCAAGTATTATGACATCTGTCTTTCCTAATATTCAACTATATTTAAATATAAAACAAATATGAGAAGGGACATAACTTTGTCTTCCACCAGAATTTTTATTTCTTCTCATAAATACCTGTATAGAATTTCATTAGTTTTAAAACAATATTTTGCTGAAATAATCATTCTAAAGTTATATGTTTAGTTTATATTTTGTGTTCACTTAAATCATGATTTTGTGAATGAATAACTAATGCAAGAGGAAATTAAGTAAGTGACAATTGAGTGAACTGCACTTGAACAGTGAACATTGCTGAACTTGAATTGAGTGAACATTGCTCTCCCTTCTCGTGCCATTACGAAGACATTCCGTCTGACCTTGCCCGCCTTCACGTCATGGCTGGTGTTTCCTTGCTCGATATTCTAGGAATGACGACAAATGTACTACTGCGTTCCGGACCGCTACAGAGAGTATGCAGCCCATTTTCTTGATGTATAACTGTCCCAGTTTCGCTGTTATTTCACTTCCTCAAGTTTCAGGGAGTTTGTTGACGCTGCGACGGGAAGGCGGAGGATCCCGTTTGTTTAGACCCCTCCCCCCTCCCCTCCCCCGCTCGCGGCACGCATCCTTCTTCTGTCTCTGCCGCCGCCGCCGCCGCCACCGCGCAGTCTCCAAGAGGCGAATGCGCGGGGCTCAGCACCCGACATTGTCGCACTCCTCGAGTGCACTTTCTTCTGACTTCAATCTACGCGATTTACAATCCCTGAGCCGCCCTCGCCAGGAGGCGCAAACGTTCTTTGTGTTCGTTTCTCTGTGGCTGTACGTGGCAAAATGAGTAACGATGTAATAGAATGAAAATTAATGAACATGTTTTTGTTTAAATTGGTAATTATTGAATTAGTTTTATAACAAACTATGCGGCAAATTCAATATTCAATAATATATTGTAACGAGTCGAAATTAGATGCTATATTTCGTTCATATTTGACAAGATACCACGTATACACACGGCCTACTGGAATAAAATCGCAGGTTGGTAGTGTTACGAGGGCTGGAAAAATTGCCGACTCGAGAAGGCGGACTGAAATCAACAATCAGAAAGAAACTATGCGTTCTAGAATGAGGACGTAAAGTTTAATAGTACACTTCAGTCAGTTGCGTCAATAAGTGGAGAATTTCATGAAAGAAATTCTATATCGTATTGATTGAGGGTATGACGGAAAATTAAATGGGCTAAAATATTTGGGAGAGTGGATATAGCGATTTGATTGGACCTAAAAGAAAGACTTATGATTTAGTGATGAGTTATTGTTTGTTGCATACGTACGTGTTTTGAAAACTAGCCAGTAATGGTAAGTGATAAAGACGGGAACGGTGAGGTCGGGCTGTGGGACGGGTTGGAAGGAGGAGCAGTGCCATAAAATGCCATTTTATGAACCATTTCTTGCAAAGGAAAGTGTCGTTTGAAGTGTTAGTAAGCAAAAAGAATGTTAAAAGTTGGATTACAGTATGAAGCTATTAACCTGTTTAAAGAATGATGTAAAACGTGCAGAATGCATTGGCCTAACTATGTAGGTCTTTATCTTATCCGGTGCTTTGCTATATTTCCTTTTCTTTAGACGTAGATTATGAAGTATCACATATTGGTATCCTTTTCACTTATCCTTCTAATTGCGTGAAGTTTCCAAAAAAAGTTAATTGGCAAGATTTGTCAATTAAATGGTCATTTAGTGAAAATTTATAATTTGTTTCTTTGAATGGGTGATTGATAAAAGGAACCTAATTCACTTTTGGAGAGTTGTATGAAAAAGAACAAAAAATTCTCCCTACTACCTATATTCTTCAAAAAGTTCTGTAATAAAATTCGAATCTGCCGGCCCGGTGGCCGAGATCGCTAAGGCAGTAGTGTCGTAGTGATCTCGGGCCGAAGGGTCGCGGGTTCGAATCCCGCCTCGGGCATGGATGTTTGTGTGTGTCTGTGTTATCCATAAGTGTTCTTCCTACAGTTTCCCCTACAGTTGAATCTACAGTAATAGTGGTCGCTAATGACCTTAGATGTTGATGCGACCTTAAATAACAAAAAAAAAAAAAAAAAAAAAAAAATTCGAATCTGTAATTAACTAAAAATTTGTTGACTTAGCTACCTTTTAACAATCACCCATTCATTTATGAAATGTTGGTTTTGAATAGTGTGTTGCATTTTACTGTATACATTATAAAAATGGTTTAAATATATAAATGTAATGACTCTGCACGAACGATCAGATATTTATTTTGCAACATTAAAGGCAATATGAATGTACAAACTAAAGCTTAAAGTTGCATAATGAAGAGGAAAGAAATTATTTAATTCTCGCAAAATATTGTTCCGGATCTGTAAATAAAACAGAGCAAATTGCAGTGGATACGCAAAGACCGCAAGCAGAATTATGAGTGCAGAACACCGTGTTTTATTTGCCATTTTGTAAAGACTAAAACAGTAGTTTTCTCTGTTCCTTTTAGCAACGCAGAACACTAAGATTTTTCCTAGTCGTAACTAACTTTTAAATTTTCCTCCACTAGAGAAAATATTGTCTCATAAAAGAACGTTTGTAATTTACAGAGCACTAGTATACACGTACATTCATAAAATATGTGATTCTTTTAAAAAACAGAGTACTCCAGTTCCAATTCATTTTCTAATGTAAACGTTAAGTGTGAGTAACGCCTTCATTTTTTCCCTCGGCTGAAAATAACCGCTCGCTGAAACGTGAGGATAGAGCAGAGGACGGGAAGAGAAAGAGTAATCCAGGTGCTTGTACATCTCTGTTATGCATAACGCACACGCACTTGGCGAGAATTTACAATGCAGGCGCGCAGCTTGCAGCGAGGGGCTGTAGGGCAAGAGCTAAGGACTGCAGTGCCGCAGCACCCGACGGGACTCGATCTCAGGCCCTCGCCGGGATCTCAGTGGGCCGAAATTAGAGCAAAAGTATATTTTCTTCGACCTGGAGCGGTAGCTCAGTGCATCAACTGATGTCACTGCAGCACCTCTGACCGGGAGGTACTAGGTTCGAGTCCTGACGGCGGCAGGATTTTCGACACTAGCTTTTCAGTTAGGTCGAATTCAGTCGCTGCCTGGAGGAAACGTCTAGCGGCCGGCTGCTCTGATCGGTAGTTTTCCGTGGTTTCTCCGATCTCCAGGTGAATGCCGGAGCAGTACCCTAACAAACAGGCCACGGACCGCGCGCGATCTGTCCTTCCTCTTCCTTGTCCTACCCTCTCCCCTTACACTCACACACCTAAACTAACATGCATTACACTACCACATATTCCGGAAGACCGGTCGGGAGCTTAGAGCTTGTCCCAGCTGGGGCGGTGCCCCGCTGGTGGGAGAGTCCTGGTTAGGGGGAAACCCCACTAGCCGACGGTAGGTCGGCGCCGGATCTCGCCATCCAGGGGGGGAGGATCACCGCCATCTCCCGAGAAAAGTTCATGCACTACGGGACTAATGACCAAAGCAGTTGACGCGCCCGGAAACACGAAAAAATCAATCAATCAATATATTTTCTTCGATTTAAAAATAGCAACTATGATTTCAAATTATATTTTTAATCAGACGTAAGCATAGTAAGTGAATAAAAACGGCTTGCAGTGAGATGTTTCAGATTTTTTCGAAATTAAAATACAGCAAATAATAATACTACAATAAATATAATTAGGATTATCAAAACACCGAACCGTATCTTTGCATCCACATACGTCTGGTGAATGCCATATATTCCAATCGGTCAAAGCTGTTGTAGCCAGTGGATTTCATACACTCTTTAACTTGAGGCTCTTAGTATTTTACGTTCTTTCTACTTCTGTAAAATGTAGGAGATAAATTTATTGTGACAAAACTCTTCGAATTAAATTAATATTATTTTTTTGTGCACCTCATTCGTCGCAGCTTGGTACTCTTTCACGTCCTTTATAATTAATTATTTACTTTTATTTTCTTTTCTATCCAAATAATTTTTGTATCTGCTATGATTGCAGTCACAACACTGTTGCCTCTGTAGCTTCGTTGCTCGGGAAGTTCTTGGGTTCAATACCACCGCATCCCTAGGTGTGAAACTTCAGGGAATAATACTTTCAAGATTTCCGAAAGATAAATTCCATCCTTCATAAACTACATTATATTTATTAACTTTCCCCCTCATTAAAAAAATTAAAATATAATTATAATTTTTATCCTATTAGAATTTATATTTTTAACATAATATTGTCAATAATAGCTTCGTCAAGTTCCCTGTGAGATCCAAATTAAATAGTCATGTCAATTTGTAATGTGAAAGACCCTGAAAGACATTCTTGTCGAACAGGCAGAATTTGTTTTAAGGGAATAATGTCAGAAGTTGATTCAGTCGGAGACAATACTCATTAATTCACCTGCAGTGTCATCGACTCATTTCTCTAACTTCCAAAGAACTGCTGTTTTCAGCTTCTTTATTACTCTCTTGCCCACCGAAAGATTACGTTGGCACTTCCATTACTAGTTTTATTGGACGAAAGAAAAATAAAATAAATAGTATATTTTCTTTTGGGGTACAGTTTTTGTTGGGGGTTTTGAAATTCCAGTACGTAGTATTAACACAATATTAAGACATTAGGTTTCAATTCATTCTTTTGAATGTACTTCAGTGAAAAAGCTGCGTTTATTTAGGATATCATGTTTTGCATGGTCTGCAACTGATTATAATCGAATTTGGAATTGAAATTTCCATTCTTGTATTACTTATGATAACAATTAACAACTTCACCTTTTAAAGAATTCATTTCAATCTCTTACTCTCCTTTTTTTTAAATTACGCAACGTGAGATAAATTGTTTACTTTTTAAATTTATTAATATGTTTACAGAATTACTTGTTTAATTTTATGTAGTTTTTGAGCAATTCCAGCTATGCTCTTTTACGGCGGTAAAGATTACTAGGAATTGGGAGATCGTGGATCGTGCTTCAGAAAATATATGCTTTGTATGTTGAACATGAAGTTTGTGGTGCATGATTGGACAGAGTTTGTAGGTCATCTGCTCTGCAACGCGGTTTACGATGCATCCCTCTTGTCTTTCAGGTGAATGCCGCTGAAGAGCGTTATTCAATGGGATGATACTTCATCCCCATATCTCCCATTCCCGACCGAATGTAGTACCTGACATGATTGAGTTCGGAGGTGAGCTAATTTGCCCCTTGATGTTTGAAGTTACCCTCATGTCTTTCAAATAAACGCTACGGCGGCGTCCTTTTCAATTGGCTAAATGTTCGTTGTCAAACGTAATGGTAAAATATGATATGCCTATTAAGGAGAGTGTCTTGGAAATTTGAAATTGATTGTTTGTCTTTTGGGGTTATTTTCCATCAAACCTCATCGACGCTTTCTCAAAAATGATCTCACATTTTTCCTAATTTTTTTCCCAGATAGAAAAAGAACGCTTATAAAAATGGTGCAGGTTCGGTTTTCGTTGATCTTCTTGTATCTTCAAAAATTACAAAATTTCGGTGTTTTCCTGCAATTTTACTATTGAAGATAATGACGTTTTCTTAATGAAACATTTTTTCAATATTATTAATGTTAACATTATTAGTTTTCATGGCATGTTCTTTGTACTGTTCACCATCTAAACTTTTGATATTAATTGATTTAAAAATAAAATAAACTATTTCTGCATTTGAGTTTGTGCTGTCAATTTGTATTTTTGTTCTTCACAAAATTCTCGAAATTCATTCCAAACACTTTCACTATTTCGTTTGCTGTTTTTCGACACTAAATCTTTAATAAAAGATTACATAATAGAGTTTGAAACATTACCAAAACGGCTGATTTTTGTGGCGGCTATAACGGACATAAAACAATTGCTTTCGAAAGCAACACGAAGGTAAACAAAATTATTACAGCGGAGTCCAAAATTGATAATCATATTACTATAGACATCTGGTATTAGTTTAATTTAAATATTTCCTTGCTTAGCATTAGCACTTATGACACAGGCAGATATGAGTGAAATACTCAGAAATATAAGCCCCTTTTTTCAAAATAGGCAAAAAAATGCAGGGTGACTCAATGTGACGCTAGACATGTTTTGAAAATTGACTTTTTTTAAAACACGAACAGTTGATAGATCTTTTTATTTCCGACAACCCGCCTGAAATTTGGTTAGGACCTGCAGACAATTAAAATTTTAGGGAATTAATGTACAACAATTACTTACAAGAACAATATTATTACCACCATTATCACACTAAGTAAATACCTAAGTTTTTCCAATTTGTCATCTTAAAAAATCAGGCAGGCTTCTACGTGAAGAAGGCCTATTTCCGAGAAAACACGGGGTACTTTTATTCGCGATCTTATTTAATTACTTATTTATCCCGTGCTGAACCTGTATCGGGCCAGTGTGAGCCGTCGCCTACTCGCAGCGGCACAATCTCGCAGAGAGGCTTCGCCGCAGCTGCACTAATGCGCGCAAAAGGAGCGCAAAATTGAGGGAGGGGGTAAGCGCGCGGTAGTTCCTCGACGCTCCGCCAGGAGAGCTAGTTTCTCGCTCGCGAAATGCCAACCCTATGTATTCATTTATTAGGTTTCTCTTCGATGCAGTTTTCATAAAACAAATGTGGTAGCTTAAGAGTATAAAATTTCATTTGGTGTAGAAACTGGCGATTAGCAAGTTCGGAAATGAGGGGTTCAGAGTACAAGTAGTACAAGTGTATTTCGGCAAATTTTTAGTTAGTACTTTTATGAAGTAAAAACTCCATTTTTTATCATGAGGAAATGGTATTTCAATAGCTCAAACACTTGCCTCGTTTTAGTAGTGAGAAGAGAATGTCTTCAATAACGTTTTCTGTAGTCTCTCACCTTCGAACTTGATTTTTTCAATACCACATTTAGGGCATTTATATCCCTTGTGCTCTAAGCCCCTCAAATATTTGTTGCGTAGCAACGTTTAGCGGAGGCAGCACTGGCCGTGGTTTAAAGTACAAAGCTCGATTGACGTGCATCTTCGTTGCAAGTTATGTAATGAAGTGAACTGATCCGCCATTTGCAAAAAAATTTGAGCCAGCTGCTAACATTGATTGTCCCGTTGTTGTCCAGTTGGATGTTGCGAGAATATTATACCCATGAGCAACGGACCTCACGGAATATTTCCTTTCCCAGTCGCTTCATGGCTCTACTTTTTTCCAAATAAACACCAGACCTCATAGGAATGCATTCAAACAACTTCATGAACATATTCACACAAGCACACGCATACACACAAACATATGCATACACACAAACACATGCATACACACAAACACATGCATACACACAAACACATGCATACACACAAACATGTGCATACACACAAACATGTGCATACACACAAACACATGCATACACACAAACACAAGAACCCCCACAAACACATGCATACACACAAACATTCACACACACAAACACATGCATACACACAAACATTCACACACACAAATACATGCATACACACAAACACATGCATACACACAAACACATGCACACTCACGCAAACACATGCATACACACAAACATTCACACACAAACAAGCTACTCACCGAAGCAACGGCGGGACTTCATCCGCAGGGCACAACTCTCTCGGCGAGCGCGGTCCTCGGTAGAGGCGGGTCCCGCTTGCGACCCGGATTGTGATAGCGGGCGGGAGGAGCCCCCACCAGCCGCGCAAAGGTCCTCTCTCGGAGCCAAGGAGTGGGGGCGGAGCCGCGAGGGGGGCGAGTGCGTGGAGACTGAGTCCGGTGCCGGACTGCGGCACCCGAGTGGAGACCCCCCCATCCCCGTGTCCCTTTACAAGCACCGTTGGCGTAATAAACCACGCTAAACTATCAAATTAGGTAATACCAACATAATTTGTGAAAATAGTGTAGAATACGAGACGAACATGATAATAATGAAACCGTTCCATGCAGTTCATATCTTTTATCCATACCATTACCATCACCATATGAGACCTACAGTATCGAACGAAAATTATCATTCAATAATAATTATTAACGTCATCTTTTTATCTATTGCGTTGTGTTGTGCCATGAAGTAATTTAAAATAGAAATCATAAAAACCAGCAAGTGCTGGGTAGTTTTGTGAAGTGAAGTGCAGGTACGTAATTCTCTGTAATTAGAAAATAAAGCTGTTCAACATTGGAATATTTATGTAGGGTATTATAATTATAGATACCAATGTTGATTGTTGCTATTAAATGTAATTATATTTTATATTGAATTAATATATTTATATTATAATTGTAATAAATCTAATGAATAATATATTTACGCTTAATTACTATAAATAAAATAATTAAATCTTCAAAATAATTTTAAGATTATTTGGATTAATACTTAAATATGCAGTAGAAAATATATCGTTATACCTCCACGCAGTGAAAATCCTAATGGCTGACAAGATATATCCATTAATCTATAATTTCACGGAAACAAACATCTCGAAATTTGTTCTCGCGATGACGCCGCACGGGCCCACTACGCGTCGCTCAAAGCTCTTGGCGGGCGACTTGGCGGACGCCAGGAGGGGAGGGAGTCGACGCTCGCTTTATAGTTGCATATCGCCGCGCCGTCTGCGTAATTCATCCCTTTCTGCCGCATGCATATTTAATGCTCCGGTAAATTACACAATAGTGCAGCATCCGAGCGCGGCGCGCGGCGCGCCGGAACCCCGGAGGACGCGGCGGCCGCGCGCCCGGCCCGCTAGGGGCGCTGGCGGCGCCGCCGCCACCCGTGGGGAACCCCCGGCGGCCGCGGAGCCGCTTCTTTTCCCCTTTGGCGGCGGCGGAGGCGGAAGAGGGATTCGCGAAAGGGGAGTTGTGCCGTTAGGAATACGCGGCGCTGAATCTTGTCGTCACGTAATGTAGTTTTCAGGGTGACAGGTGCTTTGTTGGAACTGTACCCTTCGTAAACACCATTCGTGTTACATGATATTTGAGAGGAATGTTGCTTGAAACCAGATACTTCAGTAAATTGAAGGAAGAGGAACGAACTCAAATAACAGCAATGGTACTCAAATAGCTACCGGGAGCATCAACTGATGTCATTGCAGTTCCTCTGACCGGGAGGTCCTAGGTTCGAGTCGTTTCGGTGGCAGGATTTTCGACACTAGCTTTTCAGATAGGCCGAATTCAGTCGCTGTCTGGAGGAGAATTCTAGCGGTCGCCTGCTCTGATCGGTAGTTTTCCGTACTTTCTCCTATCAACAGGCGAATGCCGGATCAGTACCCTAACAAACGGGCTACGGATTGCGCGCTATCTTTCCTTCCTCTTCATTGTCCTATCCTCATCCCTAACACACACACACACACACACACACACACACTTAACATGCACTACACTACCACATATTCTGGGAGACCGGTCGGGAGATGGGAGCTTGTCCTGGCTGGGGCGGTGCCTCGCTGGTGGGAGAGTCCTGGTTTGGGGGAAACCCCACTAGCCGACGGTAGGTCGGCGCCGGATCTCACCATTCAGCGGGGGAAGATCATCGTCATCTGCGAAGAAAAAAGCATGCACTACACTTACGGGACTAATGACCTAAGCTTTGACGCACCAAGAATCACTAACCAACCAACCAACTCAAATAACTGTGGATTGACACTTGTGAACAAAGTAACAAATGAAGAAATTAGAAAAAACGCAGAAAAATAATAAATAATATTTATTACTTTTAAAAAGTAATAAAAAAGATTTAGTACTCCATTTATGAGAAAATTTGCTACAATGTTTCTGTCTCTTTTCTTTATGGAACGAGAAGCCGAAACGATTTTTAAGCTCTCTGACTTAGTTATCTGTGCGTAAGCAACATTACAAATTACATTACAAATGAAATACATTGCAACAACTGTATATAACAAATGAAATAAAACATGTGGCATTGCGTGTTGTGTTGTACTGAAGAGCGAAACAACAAAATACGAGAATTCAAGTATCACCAAACGGCCATGATGTTTACCAAATTTTGACGACTGAACTGTTCTTGAGTACATCTTTTGACTTCCTGTCCAGGTGACTACAATAGATGTTTTCTCTTTCTTTCCACAGGAGGAAAGATGTTAGGATAAGTATGAGGAGCGAATTCTATTGGTAGATTGATGTGAATGAATTGGATGTCAAGGTCAGATTATTGGTATATGAGAAACCAACTGAAAGTAATTTTTAAAATGTCTGTTAAAAGGTTAACTACATGCCTGAAACGGCGTCACGTAAGTGGATAAAGCTTTCGAATTTTGTGACGGGTCCCTTTAAGGGATCTGGCTTTCAAAATGTTTTCAGTAATTAATTTGTTCTCTGAACTTAATTCTTACCTTAGCTGAGTACAATACAAATCGCTGTAAAACTTTGAAATGGATCAGACCAAATGAATTTTCCAGATGTTTTGTTAAGATTTTAAATTTTTTTGAGTGTTTATAATGATAATTTTATTATTGAAATATGAGAATTGAGAACGTTATTTTTTTTCTATTTCTTAGTAAGAATTAAACGGTACATATGTAAGTAATGGTACGGTAAAGTGATGTTACCATAAGGTAATAAGAATATTGTAAATTTATATTGTATTTACTCTTTTCAGAACACATGAAGTGATCGGGAAAATAGCCGTTCTTATCAGTAAATGGAAATTACGTAATATGAGTACTTAGAACATTTCATTACAAAAAGTACTTCATGATTTAAATGAAGAACTATATTTTGCATTTAGCTGCATCTATGTAATATAGTATTGTGTAATTGAAGAGAAAACGTCTTTATGAGAAATACATAAAATACCTTTATGGAAATTAAGAACGTAATTGAATGCATTTATATTGTTTAAAGCAACGCGGAGAGTTCTTTTAGTTCTGTTTTCCCTAATTAGAACGCTCTTTATTAAATTCCATTGTGAGTCAGAGTAAAATGTGGCATGCATGAAAGGAATCCAATGGAAATAATTTCCGTTTCTCAGGGTTTCGCGCTTTGCCGACCAGAAAGTTACAGAAGGACGTTAAGCAAACTAACCAGTCTATGCTTTGACCCAGAAGTAAGTTGAGTTTTCCGGTTGGTTATATGAGCTCTGGAGTGGGATATTCAGGCATTTATAAGCACTGTTGAATTGTCACTTGCACTACTGGTTGACACTGCATTGGAGGAAATGAGAAAGAACGAAACAAGAGAATCTGGATTGTACAAAGTGCGGCAAACCGTTTTTTTAGAATATAAAGGGCAAATTGATAAATCTACAAAAATACTTTGTCGTCATTATTTTCTATCTCAAAATTACATTGGAATTATGTTGGTTTTTCAATATACTTAATCCTTTGAGGTTGAAAAAATAGTAGAGAAGCTTTGCGTACTTGATCAATAATAATCTTTGACCCAAATTCATTTTCTCAGACTAGGAAATTTATGGTGAAAAGGTGTTGCAGTCCCACTTCTCTTTCAGTGGGTTACTAATTTGGCAGGAAATATAATATAAGGTAATTGCTTTATTTCACGCTGTGCATCCAAAAGTAGTTTGTTGGCATACCACACAACATTTCATAACATTTTGATTATTAACTGATTATAATGCAACTGTTAATAATATCATTATCTTCATTTGTAAAAATTATTCCACCGACGTTCTTAGTATTCATTAGCAAGTTATGAGATTAATACTCGACGTGCATACATAAACACTTGATTCACACTAACTTTACCACACAGGTGTTTCCACTGTGAATTATGTTGTGTACAAGTTAAAAAACTCTTTCTACTAGCATTCGTATTAAAAATAATAATAAGCAAATACAGAAATTCAGCCGGTCAATATTTTTACTTGTAGTAATTCTCGTAATTCAAGATCCTTCCTCAAATTAAGAAAACCCCATTATCGTTCAAATACATTCACACTGTAAGAAAAACACACTTATAAAAATGTCGCTAATAGCCTGAATATAGTTCTTAAACACGCCATACAAGGAAGAAAGAAAATGACCTGTCAGAACTGGAAAGAAAATGATTTTTACTCACGGCCTCGATAAAAATATTTTAGTTATACCCATGACAGTAGTCAGATCCCGACATGTACCGTGAAAACAATTTAATAATACACACTGCAATACTAAAATATTAGGTAAATGTATTGAACTGTTGAAGATTTCATTGCAATGTACAGTAAATTTATATTCAAACGAATTAATTATATAGTTTTGTCTGCCGCAGATTTATTTTCCTATTAGTGAAAGACACAAAAAAGAGTATTTTAGAGGATTGACGAGATATATCACCACAGCAATGAAGGGTTCCCTTTAATTTCAATTGCATTTGCGGGAATAGTTTTTACGTTTCGTAATTGCTTCATTCAAATTGTAGAAATAATCCCATTTCCACTACCTTTATTATCTTAGCCTGCTATTGGCTTTTCACTCAATTACTTTTCTCGCTACCACTTGCGCAGTAGAGAGAAATTTATGTAATGCTGTACGAAAAAACGGCGAATTTTCGGCAGAAAACTCTAATTACAGGTCCCTGGTAAAGAAAAAGTGGATAATTCAATTGCTACATTTATGAAAACAATCCTCCAACGGAAGGTGTAGCCAGAATTCATGTGTCGTGGGCCCTTGATACCAAAAAATCGAATAACTGCAAAACGTCTCTCCACCCGTCCATCAGTTTGTCAATGCTTGCGGCTAAACCGTTCGGCAGATTTTCTCCAAAATTGATATTCCCCAATTTATCTGGCTGATATCGCGGTCCTTTGAATTTAAAACCGATATTTTAATTTTGAGAGGTACTGTACATGAACCCCGGGGACATTTTCCAATTTTTTAAAAAAGTCGCTTCATTGCTTTTTATTAAATTTTTTGTTGTATTGTGTGAAGAACGTTTAAGAGAATGGCGTAGGTCTCATTTTCGTTGAAAACCCATTTCTCGACAATTTCAAAAATTTCTTCGGCGTCGTCCTACAGGTACAATTATGAAGATTAAGGTTTTTCCATCTATGAAATCTGTTCCTTAAACATAGATTTCGAAATAAAGTTATATACAATTTTTGGAAAATTCGAGTACTTTTTGGCAGCGACAGATGGGCGGGTTTTGGGCCTTTCAACTCCCATCAACACTTACACGAGCGGGTTTTATTCCTGGACTTCCTCCCGTGAATTACAAGATAACTTTCTGCCAACTTTATTTGGAATGAAAACTGACGTCACTGCAGCGCCTCTGACCGGGAGGTCCTAGGTTCGAGTCCTGACGGCGGCAGGATTTTGGGCACTAGCTTTTCAGCTAGGTCGAATTCGGTCGCTGTCAGGAGGAGAATTCTAGCAGCCGGCTGTTCTGATCGCTAGTTTTCCGTGGTTTCTCCGATCAACACCAGGCGAATGCCGGAGCAGTACCCTAACAAACGGGCCACGGACCGCGCGCGATCTGTCCTTCCTCTTCCTTGCCCTATCCTCTCCCCTTACACACACACTTACACTAAAATGCACTACACTATCACATATTCCGGGAGACCGGTCGGGAGCTTAGAGCTTGTCCCGACTGGGGCGGTGCCCCGCTGGTGGGATAGTCCTAGTTAGGGAGAAACCCCACTAGCCGACGGTAGGTCGGTGCCGGATCTCGCCATCCAGCGGGGGAAGATCACCGCCATCTCCCGAGAAAAAAACATGCACTACACTAACGGGACTAATGACCGAAGCTGTTGACGCGCCTGGAAACACGAAAAAATCAATCAATCAATCAATTTGGAATGGACGAGGAAGAAGTGTCTTCTCAAAACGCAGGTAAACGCGTCCGCTCGAAAAGATCACCCTGATGTTCACGTTCTTCTTTCATGTTCTTCTTTCATGTTCACGTTCTTCTTGCATTTTGTCATTTAAAACACTTAATTCTACCGCGTTTCGAATTTCTCTCAAATGCGCCAAGCTCCCATCGTCCAGAGATCGCCAACATTAAGCAAGTCCTCACTGGGTAACACTATCAGCCTTTATCTTAAATTCCGTTTAGCCTTCAGTTCCATTGAACAGTTGTTGGTCACCCTTGGTGATTTTGTTGAACCGAGAAGGAATGATCTCCAGTCTTAAAATCGCATTTACACTTGAAACCGATGCTTACAGTAGCGCGCTCTATCCTTTCACATTTCTGCAGACTAATTGCATTCTAAAAGATTTATTACCAGAAATGACTCCTTGTATTTTTAAAAGACATATTGTTGCCAACTTTATTGAGAATGTGCGTGAGGAAGACATTTATGAGTGGCGTCACCAACTCTATTATTTTAAGTAGTTTCCCAATTATTTTATGTTTTCATCAAATGTGCCAAATTTGTATCATGCGGAGCGGGAGAAACCTTTTGCGAAGCCGCAACTGGCGACCTTTCTTGCATTCTAACGTTTGCCCACAATTCCAATGGAGAGTTTATTTCATAGGCCCTGACCGGATCACGACAGATGTTTGAGCTGGGCTAGACCGAGTAGGGCCGGGAAGGGCAGGCAAGGCCGAGCAGGACCGGGTAGGACCGGGGAGGGTCGGGTAGACCCGGGCATGACCGGACCGGGCCGGGACGCGTCGGACGCTTGGGCAGGGCAGGGAAGGACCCGGCAGGACTGGGCAGGGAAGAGCAGGACAGAGTCGGGCCGCATCGGACGCTTGGGCAGGGCCGGGCAGGGCCCGGCAGGAGAGAGCAGGAGCGGGCTAGGCCAGGCAGGACCGGGCCACGTCGGACGGTTGGGCTGGGAAAGTCAGGGCAGGGCCGGGTCGGGCGCGTCGGACGCTTGTACAGGGCTGGGCTGGGCTGGACTGGACTGGGCTGGGCTGGGCTGGGCTGGGCTGGGCTGGGCTGGGCTGGGCTGGGCTGAGTTGAGCTGAGCTGGGCTGGGCTGGGCTGGGCTGGGCTGAGCTGGGCTGGGCTAGACTGGGCTGGGCTGGGTAGGGACGGGGCGGGCGCGTCGGACGCTTGGGCTGGGCAGGGCCGGGCCGGGCCGGGACGGGCGCGTTGGACGCTTTGGGTGGGCTGGGAAGGGCAGGGAAGGGCGGGCGCGTCAGACGCTTGGACTGGGCTGGGCTGGGCTGGGCAGGGCAGGGCAGGGCCGGGGTGGGCGCGTCGGACGCTTGGGCTGGGCAGGGCAGGGCAGGGTCGCGCCGGGCCGGGCGTCGCCAGCGCTCCCAGCGGGAGCAGATGGCGGCGGCGCGCGGAAAAAGGAAGGCGTGAAATCTCCCTTAATTGGAACCTCGCCTGTGAGTGATGGCGCTCCCGCTGCCGCCGCCGGTGGCGCCCCGCGCGGGCCCGCTGCGAACCTGCGGCTGAATCGGGCCAAGAATGGATTAGGATGTAAATTACTTTCTTGTGATATTACCCTGGAAAGGCGCGTGGGCCAGCTGGGGAGGAAATTCGCCAGAAGGGATGGAATGTGCCAGGCCACTCGCCGTGTCCTGTGTGATACGATGCTATGTGGATACACCTTCGCTGAATCACAGTTGTTAGGTTCCTACTTTGAAATGCTGTGTAAGTTTTTGTTTTACCTTAAATTCAACATATTTTACTTTCTTAATCAATTATTTCTCTCTTTTCCTAATAGCGTGTTAATGTTGCTTTAAAAAGCTTAATTCTTTTGAAAAATCAATTAACTTTATTTTTCTTTTTGTACTTTCTTTGATGAATATTGTATGCACGCCTATTCGTTCCTGATGAAAGATTAAAAATTTATAGAATCAAAATGTATTACGGTGCTTTAAAACATTATGAAGGGAAAATGAAATATGTTTATTCACATACAGTTATATTTTTATGTACTACTGCTTACTAAATTATGGGTTTTCATTGTAACTAGAGGTCAGGAGTTCAGGCGTTTAGTTTGACTAAAATTATGGTCATGGTTAAAGTCAGGGGTGTAAAAAAGCATTTGAACAATGAAACATTGTACTTAAAATTAATAATTATAAAAATTTAATAATTAAAGGAATTCACCTTTTTATTCTAACTCTAAAATTTACATTAGCACAATACATTAAAGGAACGATATTTTCTTAGTAATCTTCACTCCACGCGATCGCCGTTAGGATGACTAAGAATATATTTCGTGACGATGTTACTTTGAAATGCTTGATTATAGACTCCTTTTGAATCTTGAAATAACATAAATGAAAACATAATTATAGTCTCTATTATGTTCACTTAAATCTCAGATGGGGGATGTTGCTAGTACCTCTTTATCTGCCTTTTCTGCCGAAATTTCCATTTAATCCTACACTCAATAATTGCTCGAAGTGTGTACGAAAGCTGCCCCATCATAATAAAATGTATTAGTGGGTTCTATAGTCTCTATAGATATTTGCTGATAAAAAATTTACGTAAATTAATTTTGCTACTCCTCACGTGGGACTGGGAACGCTTTTTACAACTACCCAGGAATTATAATACTTACTTCAAGGTAACAACATTTCCATCTGCAAAGCATACATAGCACACTTAAAAATGAGAGTTGATAAGTACAATAATTTCAACAACAAAAAATATCATGAAACTCTCGGTATTATTGTGTACTGTTTTGTTTCTCCCCTTGTCCTTCCCCTTGCATACACGACCATTACCATTCTTAAATCCTAATCCATAAATTCTTAATTTACTACCAAATATGATTTTCCTACAATAGATAATTTAATACGTTCTGTATTTATTCACTTTCCTTTCGTGTAGCCTCTGCCTTCTCGAACGTCTTCCAGTATCCATTACAAGTTCCATTTTTACTGAACCTATTACAGACCAATGATATCTGCTTCCTCCACACACACAATTATAATTCTGTGTCCATTTATAACATTTTCCTACTAATTACTCGTTTGTAAGCATTACTAATTTGTAAACACGTCTCTGCACCCGAATACTACCAGGTTAGAACATCATCTGCACCACCCCAAATCGCGTCAAAAGATCGTCTGCCCGGTTTTTTCGTCTTACGCGATCTTCATCTGTCTTCCCTGCGCGAGACCGTACACAAATAACGTGTTTCTTTTGTCTTAGTGCGCAGGCCATTCCCTTGCTAGCAAATATTCTAGTTTCTGATTGGTTACTGGCACTCTAACACTGAATTTGTTTATTCTTTGGTTATTGATTCATAATAATTTTCCTAATTTACTTTTTCACTCACGGAAATGGATCACGTGTTCTTTCACTTTTTTTATGAACGAATATTCTCTATTTTCCCGGCTGTCAATTATGTTGCCATTCCCTTGCATTCTTGTAATTTACTATTCGATCATTTGCTTCTCTTCTGTCACTCATTGTTGCTGTCGTCCTATTTATATATTTATTCGAATTTATCGGTTATATTATCACACTCTTGAGGTAACTTATCACAGATCGCCAGCATTGAGAAACGTATATCAAATAGAGAGAGCCCTGTTCGCAAAAGAGACCGGTGGCCATCCTCAAAAGTAGTATGGAATTCCTCATGAGCGAGGAAAGCCTGTCGGCATCAATGGAAAAAATGAAAAACCTTGACTGGTTTCATCTTCCCTCTTCATTTAGATTTTTAGAGCTACCTGTTATTGGATCATCTGCTACAACAGAAACACAAAACACAACCTTGCCTTAGTGTTGTACCCGTTGGCAGATATGTTTCCAACTTGATCGAGATCGGTGTTGGAGGAAAACTGTAATATAATGACGAAAAAGATAGAAAAGGGGCAAGAGTGAGTAAAAATAACAAAATTAGGCATCAGAAGCTGAAATAACAAAATAAAAACCTACTAAAACAACCGCAGAAGTATAATAAAGTGATTCTTATTTTTAAAAGTCATAAAATCGTAAGAATATTAAAAAGAAAATAGATATATAAATATATCTATATATATCTATATATAAATATAGAATATAAAAAGAAAATAGAATCCTTGAAAATAGATTTTATTACATGGGAGTTTTTTTGTTTTTTTTCTCCCTTTCTAAATTCAAAACTTAAGTAGTATATGATTTAGTGTAGGGATCACAGAATTTTGAAAATGTGCACACAATTCACTTTTCCCCATAGCCCGTCATACGCAGTTTTTTTAACTGTTTTTTGACGTAAAATAAATAAATAAATAAAGATATTTTGCCAATCTTCCAGGCTCCCAGGCTGGGTATACCTCTACAATATCATTTAAATGGTTTTATTGAGAATTTACAAATAAGGCGTTTAATCAATATTTTATCCTTTTCACTCTGATATTTAATTACGTCTTTTAATATTTGCAGTCTGCTAGTTCGTAAAAACTGTTTCCACGTTTCCTACACATTAGGGAATAATGTATGTATTTATTTGAATTATTTGCCCGATACTCTCGTGATGTGAATATTTAGGGAGAATGTTTTCAACACTCGTGAACATAAATATGATTTCCGATTGAAAATATTAATTATCACTAGTTATGTGGAATATCACTTGGGAATAAACTGATTTTATTGATAATGAATTCATAAAATACAGAGTTGGATCGATCCACTTGCCACTTGTTGCCTAGTTCAACACCAGAAATAGGAGACCATTGATTACTCGTGAACATAAATATGATTTCCGATTGAAAATATTAATTATCACTAGTTATGTGGAATATCACTTGGGAATAAACTGATTTTATTGATAATGAATTCATAAAATACAGAGTTGGATCGATCCACTTGCCACTTGTTGCCTAGTTCAACACCAGAAATAGGAGACCATTGATTAACTGAATAATAATAATAATAATAATAATAATAATAATAATAATAATAATAATAATAATAATAATGCCTTTATTGATACGGCGAGGCTCGGGCCATCAGGCCCGCTCTTCCGCCTAACCACATGTCAGATGCACACAAAGACCAAACATTAAATATTTTATACAAATAAAAAAATATATTTAAGTTGTAAGTAGTTAGTAGAAACCAAGTATAATTTAAATGCAGCTTTTGAAAAACTAAATGAAATATTAAAATAGACACAGAAATGTGGCAAATTTTGTTTGACGAATTATAAATTCATAGACGGAAGTTAAAAACAATTTGAGTTGAATAGCATTGCTCCAAACGTTTGCACGCTACGCGGCAGCCTGGTATTCACCCCGAGCGACTGTAATCTTTTAATACAGAAACACGCCACCTCACTCGCCGCTCGACCCTGGAGGAAAACCCGCTAGTCGGGGATATCGTTTAGTTGGTGCAGCTCGAGCTGATAAAAAGTAGTTATTTTAGTGAAATCACTTGCCAACGCACTTGGAACAATGAGTGAGTAAGAAATTGTGTGAAATAGAGATCACTGGAAATGTTAAAAAATGCAAACGGATCTCGCTAGATGACAAGTGAGGGGATCATTAAAAAAAGATATCCATATGAAATCGTAATGACTTTCCTGGGAATACCGTCTCCGACTTCGAGGAGCAGTGGCAGCTGAGAGTTTCTCAATTTGTAGTCTTGACGACGACGTGGGCATATGCATTTAATGTACTCAATGGTTGAAATTGTGGTCAACGTGTCATGTGATAGCACTTTCATATTTTGTCGAAAAACTATGATTCGTTATAGTTTGAACATCAACTATGATTTTTACACAACTTGCAATGCATAAATATGCGATTGTTTTGTACATCTTCCTGACTACTTATTTTAGACTTTACACACTTTTCTCGTGCATTATTAAAAAGAATGGACTAAAACAATGATTACAGATATAGCAATATTGTATTATACGTACCTTAAATACGTATTTCGATAACGCAGGGGCTTAGAACATCATCAAAGTACGCGAGGCTTAAGACAGTGGGATCGAGTCCCGCTCTGAGTATGGGTATTTTCAACATTTAGGGCGCAATAGGCTTCTTATGCCAGTATGACTCATCTCAACCAGCACTGCACCATAACGATTCACCTTCTTTCGACATTTATTTCTATTTATCTCCTATCCCTCCCACCATCATCGTCCACAAACTAGGTGACACAACATCACATTCTCTCTCCCATTATTGGCTATAGTTAGTAATATTGAAATATTGTTATTTCTTCCATACTAAAACTCAGTTATAACTTGAAAACGTTAAATTCAACCACTTCATATTCAAAAGAAGTCTAGTCGCAAGAGAGGTTGGTAGCAACGAAGCCCTCCAGAACGTTTCATTTTTGCTGACAATTCGCCTTCAAAAATTGTAAGTTAGTTAGTAGTTAAAAAATCGTGTAATCTTCTAAAATCGTAAGTTAGTGTTTGAAAAAGATAATATTAAATAGTAAATGAACGAATACTATTACAAAGTAATTTTGTAGATACGGCAGTTAAATATTACTCACTTCTAGTTTTCACGTTCATAATGCGTACGTTAGAATAAAAGTGTGAATTTCTGGAAAATACTACAAAGACGTTTAGCGTTTACGATTATATAATATACGATAATTATAATACGTTACTCATTATTTACTTTTTGCGTAAATAACAGTTGTGTCTGAAATTTATATGCTTGCTTGTAGAAAATACATGCAAGTAGATCAAAAATATGTAATAGTAATTAGTAAATACTATAGTATTTTAATATTCCTCAAATATGCACTTTATTAGATGATACTCCTTGCCTGAAAATGTAATGTTAAATGCTCCCCATGCGGACTGCTTGAAAAAAAAACATCAATACGAGTATTGATGCTATTTAGTCTAACCTAAATTGTGTCTAGCTGTCTTGGGAAGGGAACGACAGAGATGTAGTCTCCCTAATATACATATATTTGGTATTTTAGTATCGGATTAATCCAACATTCAAATGTGAAGTGAAGTGAAGTGAAAGTGAAAGTGAAGTGAAGTGTACTTAAAAAGTCGTGTAATCTTGTATTTAATAGTTTCAAATAACTGTGCAGGTCAACCTTATAATGTAGTTAAGGCTATTATTGTTAGCATTTTATTATTATTATTATTATTATTATTATTATTATTATTATTATGTCTTTAAATAATTTAAAGTTACATTGTTAAATAATTTTAAGTTAATATTAGTAATATGTAAATTGTAGAGTTCTGCCACCAGGTTGTATATACCTACCTGCAGAATAATAAATATCTATCTATCTAACATTTGCCGCTAGCAGTGTTCCCATGCCTGAGGTCTGCTTTTATTTAGAATCTACGCCTAGGGGTAAGAGAGTCATTTGGTGAGCTGAACGTCTTCCCATAACGACTCCTAGCTCACTTGCTCTGCCTGAGCGTTTTCTTTCGCCACACAGTTGTAGAAAATGAGATGATTTGCATTAGAAAGCTACCACGAGGTTTTACCCCAGCCGGGAATCGAACCCGGATCCGTCTCTCATAAGGTTAGCACTCTGTCCACAAGCCACCGCACGGGCTGTCTCCCTAAAAAATTAAAATATTTGCCCAGGATTTTAATATTCATAAACGAAATCAACTTTCCTCTGTAGGTAACCTAAAAATTTTAGGAGGTTACCATATCGGTCGTTAAGATCAGCTAAATACATACATTTTGTAATTAATTTTCTACGTTTATTGCTTGTGTAAATAGTATGTTGTGAATACTTTTATGAATCGCCTATATGAAAGTCATGTGTCTATATGAAAGATATAGAAAACACTACGGGAATTGAATTACTTAGGGACATTCACTAGAGTTTAACATAAACAAAACGAATTAACTTTATTTTATTGTAAATATGCTTTTATAGAATTTGTTCCAGATAATATCGACAATAATTTCATGTAATGAAACATTATAGAAAGAGGATTAAAAAATAAATCCGTTGTTCTCAATTGAGAGCGTCAATAAAAATAGCACAAAAATATGATATTACGTTAAATTTCCTCGATAAATTTTTAGTTCAGCAGTAAAAGCTGTGATATGTTATGCGTAACACGTATTTATCCAACAGAGGTGCAATGTTTTACAATTCGTTATAATTTGGATAATAATATCGTATTACATGACATTCGAATAATAATGATTACTTTTATTATTGAAAGAACACTTTTTATTGTAATTCTCTAATGTAATGCATTTATCTTGTTTCTAAAATATTTTCTTCAAATAGTTCATTTAATATGCATGTAAAATAAATTTGATTTTATAACGTGAGATTTTGCAATGTGTAGTCTGTCATAATTAAATATAATATTCTAATATGTACAATTAATGACTTCTTGAAATTACAAATTCAAATATACAATAATGTAGTAATATAATAACAGTACATTACTAAACAATAGGATGCGTGGCCGCTATTTTTGTTAAAAGTGTCACTTGGAAAATAAAAGAATAAGTAATGTGTACAGTAGATTTATGTGCTTCCTTTTGACGAATAATTCCAGTTTTAGTGAACGCGATCGACCGCTGCTGTGCGCATGTAAACGTTCACTAACTTGTGGAAATATTTCGTAAAAAAGAAGAGTATAAAGCAGGTGGAAGAATACTCAAAATATATTTAATTATTGGTTCAAAAAGTACCTTTACTCGGTATTGAATATTTTTGATGGATTACAAAAGTTGAGTTATGATAAATAAAAGAATGATACAATATTGGATATTATTAGTAATTTTCTTCTTCTTCTTAGTATTATTATTATTATCATTATTATTATTATTATTATTATTATTATTTATATATTTATTTCTGGTCGCATCAACGGCAAATTCATTAGCGACCTTAATTTCAGTCAACAATTACATAATAGGATTACATAATAAGTTAACAATTTCCTAGTACAGATTCAATATCACAGATAATTTACAACTTTACAATGTTTATCATGTTATAATTGACAGTATTGTTCTAATATGTGATTATAAAATTCAATATTTTTCAATTTTTTCAACACTGCAGATACCTTTTCTATGTCATTCAAACTTTCTCTCGGGTTGACAGAGAAACCACTTCTCTCAAATTGATGGTGTACGGTTGCTGTCCCCAAATGTTAAGTCGGTCTGAGTGAAGGGATGATCTTAATTGTTTCAATATATTATTCTACTTATTTCAAATATATTTATTTATAATGTTTTTTGGTCTTCTGTATAATTTGGTTTTTGTGTGCAATCGATTCCTTCAGTTATGGTTCTTTTTGCTGCTGAATCTACACTCTCGTTGCCTGGAATGCTTTGGTGAGCTGGTATCTAAACTAAGACTTGAATGATATTATTTTTAATTAAGTGCTGTACTTTCTTTGTTTTAGGAGTATTCTTTGATTTTTATTTTCATGGTTTTTAAATGCGTCCAATGTTAATTGGGAATTAATTAAAAGTATAGCTCTGTTTAGCTCCGAGTTAATGGTTAAATCAATAGCTGTGTCTATGGCAAATGTTTCACCCAAAAATATTGAGAAGGTATCAGTTAATTTATTCAAGGTCTATTGTTTTTCGAGAATAATCGCACATTTTTTCCGATGGTTATTGATCCACCTGTAAATACATGGTAGTAGTTCGTATATTTATGTATTGATTCACTGAATAATTTTTTATGAATATTAGGATTGTTTTATGTGCCGTACGTTTGATTTAACGGCTGTACTTTTTTCCTTTAAATTTTTGTAGGAATAGTGCTAAATGTACTCTAAAAGATGCCATTAACGCCATTTTGCTCTGTTATTTGTTTTTTTTTTAAATTACAAATAACGTAATTTTATTGACTTGTCTCCCCCGTCTTTAATATTTACATTACCGGCGATTGGAATTTTAAGTACATGTGCTTTAAATATAATATTATGTTTCACGAAAACATAAACGTTTTTTGGGAAAATTAACTCGATATTCCGTATTTGCAGAAAAGCTCAGACGCCAATTTCTCAAAAACGGCTCCAAATATGTTCTGCAATTTTTTTGTACGAATAATGCAAAATGCACAGCTTAAGATGATGTAAAATAAATATTGTTGCATTCTTTTTTTATTACAGAAATGTAATTTTTTAAATATCTCTCATGCTTTAAATATGCACATTTCCAGCAATTTCTATACATTACTGCAATTGTCAATGGAAGTGGTTCAAATGACTACCAATAAAGTTTTTCCTAAAAGAGCTTCAAATTTCGCATTTACAGTGACGTTTAAACGCAATTTTCTTAAAAATGGCTCCAACGTTTTCAACAAAAGGACGACACTATTCTTAAAGTAATATTTCGGTTTTACCATTAGGAATCCGAAAAATTGACACAAAAATAATAAAAAGAAGTACTATGTGTGGCGATACATGGCAGCTGGCAAGAGTACGTGGCAAGGCCGAAAAGCTAGACCAGACCAAAAAATTTGAAAACTAACTAGTACGAAAAATTCTGTACCATCCCACAGTACCACAAGGTAATATTTATCATACAAATGTCATTGAAAAGGACCCGAAAACTGATATATTTAAAAACATGTATTTTGCATTAAAGAACTAATTGTGAAGAACATTTTATTTGAAGAAGAAATATCTTTCTTTAATAATGTATTTATATGAAGGGTCCAAAAAATTTCAACCTTCTGCAATTTTGAAAAATTCAAACTTAACATTGAAAATAAAACCTATGCCACCTTTCTAAATGTTTTCCTTATCTTATGTTAAATATTGACGTTCAAAATTTACATGGTGGTGCTTAACATGAATACAGACGCAAGATCGAAAAAAGTATTTTTCTTGTTTTTGTCACGTACGACAGGCACATCGACAAATCATTGCCATCCATTATAACATTCCATGTGGTACTGTTTGTGTAATTGAAATCATGCACAACTTTGAAACATTACAATCCTTTTATCCCTTAAAAGAACAACGCGAGTAAAAGCTTCAAAACTGGGGATTTCTTCAGGCTTCCTTTTCTGAAAACGTGACGCACAGTGCCAAGAAAAGGAGCGGCTGGACACTTTGCCTTCGCCGTGACTTTCCAGAAAGGTTGGCTGGAGGAAAGGGATTCTCGCCCCTAAGAAGCCGTGACGAGTGCGTCTGCTTGTAATTACCTGTTTTTATCACTCCCTCTCTCCCTTAATGACTCCCGAAATCCGCATTTCGCCCTCGCCGACTTCCCAGCAAAGAAACCGTCGCACCGCCCTGAAACCGTAGCATTCTTTTACGGCGAGAGGAAGAATTTCCAAGGCGCGACTTCTGGGCAAACGAGTTAGGGCAAAGACGACTTCCAGAAAATACTTTAGATTCGTGAACAGAAGAAAACGGAACATATTATATTGAGAAATTACTCGAACAACTATATTATCAACTATATGGAATTTTCCCATTTTATAATTATTTGTAGTTTCTGAAATAAATATTTCAAAACGTGTTTTACCATAAATGTGATATATAGTGCATTTTCTGGGTAAATATTTTACTAAAAAATGTTTCTATTTGATTACTACAATCATCTTTCCAGAATTATTTGTTTCACAGAAAATAGTGCTTATTTTGGTATTTTGTGAGTTATTCATAATCAAAATATTTATTTTCATTAAAACTATAATGACGGAAAAAGGAATTATAATTTCTTTTCATTCAGAGACAAGCTGTCAAATATCCTTAATTTTATCATGGAATAGTCACCGTTCCTTTTATACTCTTTGAACTTCATCAGCGCTCTTTGAATCCTTTCAACAGAGTCGAAAAGAAAGGTTTCTGGCTGTCCAGGAAGGTAGTCTCCTCGAGTTCGTGATACTGTGCGGACGGTTGCCAGACAGGGTCAGGAAACTACCTGGAAGTAGAAATTGTTACCGCAGAGGTGAGTGCAGAGAAAAGTGTTTTTAGAGGTGTTATGCATGTACATTTTGGAGAGCGTCCATCACGGGATTTCTCCATTTTAAATAGCGTCGCATGACGACAGTATGCTCTCCCAGCGCTCCACTCGCGTATATTCCGAGAATAACCCAGTATGGGTTCCGTTATTTGAAATATTTTATTCAAAGGACTTGTATATTTAACAGCGTGCCTCACTATTTGCTCTTGCCGCAATTTATTTGCTCTGTGTTACTGTATGGCACCTGCGCCGTTGTTTGATCTAGCAAGCTGAAATTGCGATGACTCGCGCAAAATCTAGCCTTCGGTCCCGGTTTCGGCTGTTCCTCATTGTTATGCGTAAATGTGAACAAAACCTACAGTGAAATATAACTCTGGTGTTGGGAGTTTCTCGTTTTGTTCAAAGTTTAATATTAACCTAGAAACGTCTACCCCTGCTGCTTTCTTGCCTTTGTAATAAATGAGTTTGCATTGACCAAACTTGACACAGGTTTAAAGAAGTTGAGAAGAATATCTAAGTAGTCCTATTGTGTTGCGATAGACTTGTCAGAAATTATGTTCCGTTGAGTATTGTTTAAAATTCGGTGCATTGTGCTCAAAATGCAATTTAGTGCAAAACAATCCGTGTTCACAATTTCTTTATAATTTTAGTTGCGTATCGTGTTTATTTCTTTATTGTTCAAGAACGTCGGTATCATTTCTGTAATGGTTCTCAACAATATAGAAAATAAAAACAGTTGTACTATTGATTATTTGATGTCTTTGATTCGTTCGAATATAGGCCTCTAGCAGGTGCGATATAGTGTCAAATGCTCCCTAGCACGTGCGATATTGTGTACATAAGAGATCCAAAACGTGTATTTCTACGAAAGCTTGCGGTTGAAAATGATCTTGCTCATTATTTGCAAGGACAGTGCCGTTTCGGCGATACTAGGCGTCGAACACTTAAGAAAGTTATGTATTAATTGCATTGCTTTTAATTTATTCGTCAAGACACACTAAAAACTGTGACATTCGAAGCAAAAGTATAATATGCAGTACGAATAGTAGCAATAATAGTAATAGTAATAGAACAAAAATCATAAAAATAATGTTAATGATAATGTGAATAATTTGTGCACTAGGAGGGGTCGAAGCTACATAGTGTTATATTGGTTGTTTTGTTAAATGCTGCGGACATTTAAACCATTCAAGTGACGAACGTTTTTATCTTTCTTTACGTTTCTAGTTACTAGAACGAAAGCAACAGTTCAGTGTTCAAAATTCTTAGACACGATTCAACAAAGCAGTTATCTAGAGTCATGGATTTAAGAGTTTTCAAATATTTAGTGCTGGACCAGTAAGAGTTTAAGCTGGTAAGATCAATCATCCGACCAAACACGTGTTTGTAAAGAGTGTTGCAATCTAATCAAATTTGTTAATACCCAATTTTATTGATTGATTAGTGATTCCGGGCGCCAACTGCTAAAATCATGTCTCGTAAGTGTAGTGTATGTTTTACCTTGGGAAGTGGCGGTGATCTTCCCCTGCCATATGATGAGATCCGGCGCCAACTCACCTGTTGGCTAGCAAGATTTTCCCTTACCAGGTATCACTCATCAGTGGGACCCCTCCCCAGCTGGGACAAGCTCTAAGCTTCCGGCATCTCTGATAGTGTGGTGAATGTAAGTAAGGTGTGAGGATAGGATAAGACGATAAACAGATCGCGCGTGGTCCATGGCCCGTTTGTTAGGATGTTGCTCCGTCATTCGCCTGGCATTGAACAAGAAGCCACGGGTAAATACCGATCAAGGCAGCCGGCCGCTAGAATTCTCCTCCATACAGCGACCGGACTTGACCTAGCTATCTCGCTAGTGTAGAAAATCCTTCCACCGTAGGGACTCAAACCCTACGACGTCAGAGGCACTGCGGATCAGTTGATGCCCTGACCCAACTCTCCTTCCCTAATTTATTGTTTTTTTAATTGTTTGGTCTTGTAATTTTATATTTCAGTTACAATAATTATGTTCGTGTGATTTATTGCCACTAGAAGAATTAGTTAATACATTTATAACTTCAAAACTTATTTAGAGTGGTAGGGGAAAATACGTTACCACTTTTTTGCTACATGCATTTTAAAGTTTTTTTAAAACTGTTTTACACTGGTACCTGATATTACATGGAATGTATCACGATATAACAAAGTGAGACATGAAAATATAAGTAGAAATGATTCGTCTTTTATGTAATTATACTGTCTATAAACACTATTTAGGAAAAGGATGTTAATTATGCGAATAGTTGCAGACTATAAAATAAGAAACTGATGATATACAACATACTTCAAATTGTATCTCTGTGAATAATACTTTTCATTTTGAACACTTCTTGATGATTTTCGTAGAAATTTATTTACCCTCGTTACATACGCTGTTATAATCAAATTATTTCTACATTGGATACGTTTTATGGGGAAATGTCGTTTTCTTTTAATAATAAGAAAAATAATAATAAAAACAAAAACAACAAAAATTGCATTCTGTGATAGCGTTCAAGGTCGAGTGGAACAATTTTGGACGAATACCATTTTCTTTCCAATAGTATTGTATAAGGCGTTGGCTTATTGGATATTTTATTTTTACTACACTAAGGAGCCTTTCTGAAAGTGTTGTTTAGCTAGTGTAGATATTTAGTAATCCATTGTATTCACGCTCCTCCAACTTTACTCTCGTGTATTAAAATATTCAAGAACTTAAATAATTCGGCTCGATTTCTTCGACGAAGATTCTCTCCTTCGCCTCAGACGTTGCTTCCACTCAGTGCAATACCAAGGCAACTACAGTCACCGGCAATAAGCCATCGTGTGGTAGTTCACCCCGAAGTTCAAACGCTGCCCTGTCGCCGTCCTTTCCTATTGCCCAAGGTACCATCACTTCCCCTCGTTCAGCAAACTTTCTTTCTGCGGAGGGCGCGTTCGCCGCGGAAGGGCGTGAAGGGCACCAGGGGAGCCCTTCGTCACGAGGGCGCGCGCTGGGCACGCGGCGGCGCGCGACGGAGGAAGAGGGCGCGCTGGCCACGCCCACAAACGGCGAAGGGCGGTTGGGGCAGGCGGAGTGGAGGGCCAAATTGTATCGCATCTTTCGAGTTCAGAGCAATACTACTTCTTTTTTTAAAATTTTATTTAGTCAAAAACCATGTGACGTATAGGGGGGGATCATCTGCGCACGCTTTCTTGAGTTTCAGAATCCCTTCCCCACAATTTAACTATTAATAGTTGAAATATTAATAATAGTAATAATAATAGTAATAATAATAATAATAATAATCATAATAATAATAATAATAATAATAATAATAATAATAATAAATTTAAAAAAGAGAGAGATTAACATTTCAAAAATTATATATTTTCGTTGCTGAATTATAGAAAACGTATTTGTAACGGTAAAGGAACGAACAGATTTGATTTTTCTGTATTGTTAACAAAATAGAAACTCACCCTAAGCTCTACTACTACTACAAGCAAAAGGAAAGTTCAACAAAACGTGCGCATAGTGAAGCTACATTTAGAAACAAATCTTACATGGAGTGAGTGTACACTGAGTTGGAACATTATTATACTCAGTGAAAGAAAATGCATCTTTGTAGGAGAAACCTTTAATTTTTTCAGTTGTTATTGTAGTATGTTGTCCGTTTTGAGTCTTTTATTCTTAGAATAGTAAAATCCATCGTAAGAGGTTAGTATCCCCTAAAAATTCGGAAGTTGGTAGACGTGGATCATAAGTACGCTTCAGAACGAAGTTATCGGAAAAAAGTTTTACCAGTAAGGATATTATTATAGAAAGGGTAAATGTGGCTCTGAAAAGCCATTTCATGGAACAATTAACAAGAAAATGCATTTCAAGAATGATAAGAATTTTCTCTTATTGCTGCTAAAGGTGATTTCACAAAATATTAGTATTTTAAAGTAAATTGTATTAGAAATTAATTTTGTTAGAATTATGCATAATGTTCGCACAATAAGGAAAATTCTTCAAAAATATTTTGAATTTGTACATCATTATAAAGAATATTTACCTTCTAGATATAATAATTCGGCCGCTCACTAAAACATGCAATAAAATTGCTACTTCAAAGACGCGAAAATAGTTTTGACTAGTTTCAATCTGAAACGATTAAATGATTTCATTCTTTGAAGTTTCAGCTTGAAGAATGCTCTTTGTTAGTAACAATATTATGACTTTATATCAACGATTAACCCGTCTATTGTTCTAGATTTTTGTTAAATTCTCTTCTGGAGTATGTATTAATTCAAAGAGTTATCGCGAACACAGTGCTTTTAAATAATTTGGAACCCACAATAAATTAAGTTTGATTTCGAAACCATTAATTTCAAGGCGCAGAATTGTTAAGGTGTCTGACAGATAATTTTGTTATACGATCGATATCCACGAACAAGGTGATGCATATCCAATCAGGGTAGTAAGTTAGAACATAATGATATGAAATTTTGTTTGACAAAAGGTCATTCAAATTGAGAGTGGAATACTTTGTCTTCAGCGCAAAGTAACTTTTGCTGCCCAGGATAACGCCGTTAGCCCACAGAATATCAATATCGGATGCTATTTTTTTAAAAGCGACCATTCCTCTTTTGTTCACCTGACTGATACTTCTATGATTCACACGATCGCCATCCAGAAGGAAAACACAGAAGTATTAGTCTTGTATGAGGAAGAATGTTTTTCTCCGTAAGTTTTATACGTAATAACCCTTAAGAAAATTATTCAGCATTCGTCTTTATAAAGTTTCAGGCGGATTACATTTCGAGACGGAATCAGAAAATCAATTGTACATTTCATTATCAACAGTTCATTAGCGACAGTTACTAGTCACTTACTACGTGCAAGCGTACGAACGTGAAAATGCTTTTTCTAACGCTACTTCTTCGCCAAATGGCAAAAAAATTCCTGTATTTATTTTTCGACACTACAACTCGGGGAACCTTTTCGTAAATACATGTTTGTCCGGCTGTGATACCGCTTAGCATTTATTTACAGTACCGCTGCCGGATTTGTGCTCACGAATCAATTTCCAGACTTGTAGTGTTGAAAAATTACTACAAACAATTCTTACAATTTGACAAAGCACCAGCGTTGGAGAGAGCGTTTTTATCATGATGTTAGATATTAATCCAAAACGTTTCATCACGCGCGAGAAGGTTCAAGAGATGCCCTTACAAGTGTTTTCCCCGGTACTGTGTCCTTATAATTGGATAACACCTGAAGTCGTGCATCCCAGACGTGCTCGCGAGAGAAACTGCACACGACCGTCCTGTATCTCGCAGGAGGCTTCTGCAGTGCCGGGATGTGAGTGGCACGAGACTTCCTTTGTTAGAAGCAATGAAGTGCGTTCGCGCGCAATGGTGCGAGTGAGAGGTACTGAGACGCGTGTAAGGCGTGAGGGGGCGGGGCCAGGAGCTGAGGAGGCGGGAACTGAAGATGCGGTGGCGATGGTGGTGGTAGAAGAGCGGGAAGGTGGTTTGGAAAAATGGGGAATGAATGGATGGGAGGGCAAAAGAAATTGGAAAGAGGGGGAGAGCGATAAGGGGGAGGGATGGAATGATGACGGAGGTGGCGGGTGAGGGAAGGCAGCGGGGTGGGGGGGAGGGGGAACGTGAGGGCGAGGGTGTGCAAGTGAGTATACGCGTGTCTTGTTTTAATTAACAGCGCTGCAAGGGGGACGGGAAATGGTGACGGATGCTTACAGTGTCCACTTTCCAGTTCTATTAGGACGAAGACTGTTTTCGGACGAAGACTGTTTTCGGACGAAGACTGTTTTCGGACGAAGACTGTTTTCGGACGGAGACTGTTTTCGGACGGAGACTGTTTTCGGACGGAGACTGTTTTCGGACGGAGACTGTTTTCGGACGGAGACTGTTTTCGGACGGAGACTGTTTTCGGACGGAGACTGTTCGGACGTAGGGACTGTTCGACGAAGACTGTTCGACGAAGACTGCTCCGGACGAAGACTGTTCGGACGAAGACTGTCTGACGAAGACTGCTGGACGAAGACTGTTCGGACGAAGACTGTTCGACGAAGACTGTCTGGACGAAGACTGTTCGGACGAAGACTGTTCGGACGAAGACTGTCTGGACGAAAGACCGTTCGGACGAAGACTGTTCGGACGTGAAGACTGTTCGGACGAAGACTGTTCGGACGAAGACTGTTCGGACGAAGACTGTTCGGACGAAGACTGTTCGGACGAAGACTGTTCGGACGAAGACTGTTCGGACGAAGACTGTTCGGACGAAGACTGTTCGGACGAAGACTGTTCGGACGAAGACTGTTCGGACGAAGACTGTTCGGACGAAGACTGTTCGGACGAAGACTGTTCGGACGAAGACTGTTCGCTACTTCATTAACCTTCTGAGTACTAAGCGAGGTCCCAGTTTTCCCCAAAGATATATTTTGAAATGGTTTCATGGTAAAAAGAGTCCAAGGAGTGTTTGTTTTGTTTAGTTGTCAGATTGTCATAATCTTCGTTTGTAGCATAAAAACCAAAATTGAAACCATATATTTCAAAATAATAATTTTATTCTCTCTCTGGGGTCATGAATCTTCTGGGGTCTTTTTGGTATAAGGAATGTTTATGATTTGTTCTGTCAAAATTGTACTTCCTTATATTGGCATCATTGTTGAACTTATATCGTTTTCTCCGTAAATTTCTGCGTTTTACGAGGATTGTTAAATGCGCAACATCACGTTCTGTACAGTAATTTATACTGGTTGTTATGTTGAGATTTGCTTTAAGAGAAATCTGTCAAAAATACGTGATATATTCGGTATGAATAATGTAACTCATTGTGAAGAAGTTTTACATTCATTTGAAAATGACTAAGAAAATGATGTGAATATGATGGCAAGTCGGAAACATCTGGAACTGTATTAAATGGTTAACGAGTTTTCTGTGAGAAGGAATACAAGAATGTGGTCTTGGCTTGTTTCTCACCATAGTTGACACATGGTTTTTATATGCTTACATAATATGGAAGAGAAAAAATCAAACTCTCCAAATAAATTTTGTACATGGAGGGCGAAGATTTATGCTAGATTTCAGGGAAGAATTAGTCAAACTACATGCCAAGTAACATTTACAGAATCCCACCGGCGAACTAAAAATGCGATACGAAATCTCATTCCAGAAGAAATAGAAGACATACACTGCTGCAAAACAGCCATGAAAGAGAACCTAATGTCAATTATGTCCTAGAAATGCTAATAGAAAACATATCGTGCAAACTGTGCAAGTACATGTTTTCAACTCTTTTTTACAAAAAAAATATTTGTCACTTATGTAGTACAATTATTATTTAGTTATTAAGTATTAAGTTAATAAAAACAAAAAATTACTAAATAAAGCATTATCTAACAATTGACTTAAAATATCTCTTACAAACGTGAATCTTATCATTTACAACTCTTGAAATGCAATGATGTAGTGGGGTTCAAGCACATCCTCTTTGGTATTTGACGTGTATTTTCAAGCTTGGTACTCGGAAGGTTAAAAGGAATCTTTTAGATAGGTATTAGTAAAAGTTGCTTTTAGAGCATTCACAGCGTGATAAAAGTTCAATTTTTAGTCCTAGTGCGACGATTCTCAAACTTTCAGATGAAACTGTAAATGCAACAAAGAAAACAATGTACTTTCGTCTGACTGCATCAGCTACTACTAATCTTAATGTAACAATACCTAGTTATGTGATTTGTGAATTAAAAGAGCATGTGAGTTGGTAAAGGTGTCTAAAAAACTGTATGATACACGTGGGGTAAATGACCTTATTTTGATCGTAGAATTGCGCCATTCAACCTTTCAGCCTGCCACTTTACCACTCGTTTCATAAATAACTACTCTTAACTCTTTCTTCATACCGGGAGCGGTATCTCAGTGCATCAACTGATGTCACTGCTGCGCCTCTGACCGGGAGGTCCTAGGTTTGAGTCCTGGCGGCGGCAGGGTTTTCGACACTAGCTTTCCAGCTAGGTCGAATTCAGTCGCTGTCTGGAGAAGACGTCTAGCGGCCGGCTGCTCTGATCGGTAGTTTTCTGTGGTTTTCCGATCAACACCAGGCGAATGCCGGAGCAGTACCCTAACAAACGGGCCACGGACCGCGCGCCGTCTGTCCTTCCTGTTCCTTTTCCTATCCTCCCTCCTTTCTCACACATTTACACTAACATGCACTTCTTAACCACATATTCCGGGAGACCAGTCGGGAGCTTAGAGCTTGTCCTGGCTGGGGCGGTGCCCCGCTGGTGGGAGAGTCCTGGTTAGGGGGAAACCCCACTAGCCGACGGTAAGTTGGCTAGCCGGATCTCGCCATCCAGCGGGAGAAGATCGCCGCCATCTCCCGAGGACTAAAAATGCACTACAACTAACGGGTCAAATGACCAAAGCAGTTGACGCACTCGGAAACACGAAAAATCAATACATCAATCAATCAATCAATGAAGAGAGAGAGTTGTCACTGGGCCGAACGGCTTAACTGATCGGGAGAGAAGAAAGCAGATGAACGCTTAGGTTCAAACATTTCGCCAATTGACAACCCTTTTAAAATAAATCACCTGCAGCTCCTCTGTACTCCATGCAGTCATTGAAGTGTTTGTCATATATTCAGAACTTGTTTGCGTTTTACCCGCAGTGGACGACAGATGTGGTTCGAGACAGAAATACTCGTATTCCATTTGTTTCCTACTTCTAGGAAAGGACAGAGGTAGGGATTAAAGGCCCTTCCTGGAAGGGCGCTAATTGAGAAAGAGAACAAAGTTTTTGCCCAGCCACCCGACCAAACCACGCACTGTGTGTGGCGTCGCGGCGCCGCCAATTAAGTGGCTGCACCGCCACGGCGCGTCGCGTCCCACCCCTCGCGCCTCGCGCCTTATTTACGGCGCCGCGCCGCGCGCGCGCTCGCGCGGACGACGCGCGCACTAACGAGCTGTCGAGACGGACGCCGAACTTTTCATTGTTTCCTCGCGGAACAGTAGCGATGGCCCTGGCGGCGGCATGATGGCGGAGGCATGAGGCGATGGCATGATGGCGATGGCATGATGGCGATGGCGGTGGCATGATGGCGGGGGCATGATGGCGGTGGGATGATGGCGGTGGGATGATGGCGATGGCAGGATGGCGGTGGCAGGATGGTGATGCGATGCCATGATGACAATGCGATGCCATGATGGCGATGCGATGCCATGATGGCGATGCCATGCCATGATGGCGATGCCATAATGGTGAGGGCGATCGCTGTTATGGAAGTGATAATATTGATATTTAGGCGGAGGTGATAACCAAGGTTACCAGAAATTTGTATCCCAGCGGAGGACATTTTCCCAAAAAAGGAGGACATTTCAATGAAAAGGAGGACATTTCACATTTTTATTCTCCACGATATATAGGCCCTGTACTCAACAATTTCAAATCATTAATAGTCTTTAAAATCGTATTAGACTTTGCTTCATTAAAAATGAAACCTTCCGTTTGGAACACTTCGCTCTCTCACTCACCTTTGTCATCCAGCAAACAATAAGCATTAATAAGTTTTATATCACAATATTTTATGCAGGCCATTTATTTGAATAAAAATGTGGATATACAAGACGTAAAGTCCCTTTAATGAGTTAAATTACTTTAAAATTATGCTAGTATTATTTTCAGTTCAACAGGACAAAAAGGAGGACAATACATGTAAATTAAAAAAGGAGGGAGAGAGGACAATATTAAAAGAGGACATGTCCTACAAAAAGAGGACAGATGGCAATTGTAGGGATTGTGTCGGTGACGGCGCAGGTGGAAGTGTCGTTGGAAGCGACGGAAGAACCTTAGGTGAAGCGGATTTTCAAAAAAAATAAGCTACTGAATAAACAGAGCGTATTTTTGTGGTTGTAGTAATATAACACTTACATGTATTGCGTGCACACGCACTAGCAAACGCACTCATTCATGCAGGTACACTCGTAGTCCCACACACATACTCACAAGAGATGTTCGTTAATTAAGCCCTTAAAGCGTAATATGTGTCTTAAGCGTGATAATACGTGTTTTTGTGATAAATTCAGAAACCAAACATTTCTTCATGTTTGTCATTGAAACGACGCACTTAATGCAATACGTAACAAATTTGGAACAGTTGCAAACAAAAGAAACAGATGAACTAATCTATGTATATCGTTAGAAAATGGTGCTGTTTTGAAGTAGTCAAAAAGTGCAATTTAATTTACAGCAAGATATCTCCTTAAATCCAATATTATCCTTGTAAAAGCTAAACTTAGAGAATATTTCACGCATTGAGTCAAATCTTCATAATAGTCTCGAAGTGTCTTCTCTCGGAGAGCACTGAGACATATTGGAACTTTTTTCTGACTCAGTCGATGGTTCTTGTCGCTTGGCGATATTAACTGTTTAAGATGTGTACCAGGAGGCATTGCTGAGAAAGCACAAAATTCCAAGAACCCAAAAATAATACGTTTTGGGAGAAGGTTATTTTGCACGCCTGGCTACTTGCAAACTTCATTGCCTTATCCTGTGTTCTCCGAACCAGAGCTGTTGAAAACGCACGGAACATTCTCAGAAATCTATAGCGTTTGCTCGAAAAGTGTTATTCTGATAAGAATAATGGCACATTTGTTTTCGGAGTGCCAGTGAAACTTTTAAGTATTCATAGTTTGAATATAAGTTAGAATAATTTTATTCTACAATTTTTTTTCAGAAAAGAAGAATGTTTACTATAGTAAATCTATTTTTTGAGAAAACAACATGCATTAATTTTGTGTACTGAACACTGAAATTTGAATTTGCATATTTTATCCTATTTTAAAAAAAATCTTATTTTTTGCTTGATATTTTTTCAATGTTTGCATACCTATCAATATATGTAGTAAGACTTATTTTCGCCTAATGCCATCCGTTTCGAATGTCTTTTGCCTATTCATGCTTCGAATGACATCTATTTTCAAATATGTTGTAAATTTAGCTTCTCTAATATGTTTTTTCTCAATTCATTTATATTGATATAACTTTTATATATTTTCAAAAATAAGTTCAATTTTTATGTATTTAAATATTTTTCATTAGACAACAACACCCTGAAATTAACAAATTAACCTATTAGCAAAATGAGAAGAACTTCAAATCATACGAGATAATATTTCTAGCAGCCGATCCTGTGGCCACGATCGCTTCACCCCTTTCATTACCATATCGTTTCATCTTCATAGATACCATACCGTTAACTCCAACAGTGATCGCTAGTGACCTAGATGTTGATGCGACCTTAAATAACAAAAAAAAAAACTTCAGGTATAACGATAAGTCTGTAAAACATTAACCAAGTGGAAGTTCGTAACGTTCGGATGACTCCCGACCGTCCCAGGACCATAAGACAGAAGCAAACTCAACTAAGGCGCAAATCTGACACCGGATTTGTTAACGAAAAGAACACTCAAGCGCACATAATGAACAACCCAATAAAATACATAAATCTGTAGATAAAAAGTGAAGTAAATCTATACCTGTCAAACAGGGAACCAAAAAAACAAAACAAAAAGGTTGTTACTTAGAATGTATGTACTGCAGGTGGCACTGACGGTTGCCAAGACTTTGTTTAGTGGTTACGATTCAATGGCTCAATAAATGTCACATATTGTGAGTTTTTCATCCTTCTCAATTAACATTGGCGCCCAACGTGGGGCAAGGACAAGCATATATCAGGTTAGTGAGTCGCTTCATTCAAACATTTAGTAGTTTTTGTTTATAAGATCATTTGGTAAGGTGTGAGTTATTTATTTCAAAGTCAGAGTTATTCAAGCAATTAGATACTTAAAGTATTTAAGTAACCTCAAAAATGTCGCTATTACATAAATTGAAATTATCAAGAGCTTCAATCAAGGGAACATTAACAAGAGTGAAAAATAGCATCAATAAAGACACAAGTAAATCAGAAGCAAAAGTTAAATTAAAAATATGTGAAGAAACTTGGCAAAAATTTCAAAACAAGCAAGAAGAAATAGAACAACAAGAGATAGCAGGTGATGAAGCCACAGAAATATTTATTCAAGAGTGTGAAAAGGAAAGAGAACTCTTCGAGTCGTCTTATTTTGAGACTGTAGCTACATTACAAGAAATCGTTGATGCTGCAGAAGAAAAACAGACACCGACTGAAGAGGTAAGTGATGTTCATTATCAAACAGTTTCTGACAAAATCAATATGAAAATGCAGAGATTACCAGAAATAAAATTACCGGAATTTAATGGAGACTTTTCAAAATGGATTTTTTTCAAAAATAATTTCGAAGCCACAATTCACACAGATATGCGATTAACAAATGTTCAAAAACAGCAGTATTTGATTGGAGTTCTTCAAGGCGAAGCTTTGAAGGTAATTCAAGGATTCCAGATATCCGAGGAAAATTATACAAGCGCATGGAATCTGCTGGTAGAAACTTATGATAACCAAATTATGATTATTGAAACACACTTAGAAGAATTATTGAAGTTTCCGTCCATATCTAAAGACAAGAAATCAGACTCTTTACGACAGCTGCATTTTCATATCCAGACTCATATTTCTTTGCTAAAAGCCATGAAACAACCGACTCAACATTGGGATACTTTAATTATTCATCTAGCAAGGAAAAATTTAGATTATGTGGAACAAAAAGATTGGCAAGAACGAGTAAAAGGAAGTAAACCAGAAAATATGCCGACTCTACATGAATTTTTGAAGTTTTTAATTGAACGCTCGCAAGCATATATGTTGTTGCAACAAAACAGAAGCATACCTGTGAACTTAAAGACAAATTGGAAAGATAAAAAACAAGGAAATAAAGTTATTATGGCAACAACTCAAGGTATTTGTAACGTATGTGGAGGAAACCATCCTATTTTTAAATGTGAAATGTTATTAAATCAGTGCATTGAAGAAAGAAGGAAAATTCTCAAAGATAAAGGACATTGTCTTAATTGTTTGAAGTTAGGACATATAGCAAAATACTGCAAGGGGTCTAAATGTAAAAAATGCGGTCGCTCTCACAACACATTGCTACATCAAGAAGAAAGCAAAGTGACAGAAAAGAATGAAGAGAAGTTGAGTGTAAATCATTGTCGTGATTGTCGAGATTTACCTATTTCAGACAGCGTGAACTTAGCAAAAAGAAAAACATCACAGATTTTACTATCGACTGCCTTGGTTTACATTGAAGACGTTCATGGAAAAAGAGGAAGGTGTCGTGCATTATTAGATCCAGGATCCCAGTCGAATTTGATGACTGAAGATTTGAGCAAGAAATTAGCATTAGATACTTGTGAAGCGAGTATGCAAATAATAGGAGTTGATAAGGCCAAAACAGAATCGAGAAGAATCACTCGTGTAAAACTTATTTCATTGAATAGTGAGTTCAAAACATATGCAGAATTTTTAATTCTACCATGTATCACAGAGAAATTACCTCAACTGGAAATAGATATGGAGCAAATTACAATTCCAAAAGGCGTTCATTTAGCAGATCCCACATTTAATAAACCTGGAAATATTGATTTATTAATTGGTGCTAGACTTTTTTGGAAAATAGTTATTGGTCAAATCAGAAATTCCATCAGTGGTCAACCAGCTCTACAAAACACACGCTTAGGATGGATCATTGGAGGCGAATTTAATGAAAACACGAGAGAATCCTCAACTACATGCTTGAAAGTTTCTAACGAAGAGTTATCGCAACAAATAGAGAGATTTTGGATTAATGAAACACTTCCAGAAACTCAGTGCTTTACAAAAGAGGACAAAGCATGCGAGGAACAATTTGATAATACTGCTTTTAGAGATGAAACAGGTAGATTTGTTGTTCGCTTACCTATCAGACAAGAAGTTACTCTAGGTAATTCGAAAGAAAACGCAGTTAAAAGATTAGAATCATTGTTAAGAAGGCTTTCTAGACAACCAGAGCTTAAAAAAGCTTACATAGATTTCATGGATGAGTATCAAAAGCTTGGACACATGACTTTAGTTGATAAAGAGAAAAACCAAGTACATGCTAATTCATATTTTATACCACATCAAGCTGTATTACGCCCAGAGAGCAAAACGTCGAAAATCAGAATTGTATTTGACGCATCGGCAAAAACTTCAAATGGCACTTCTCTAAACGATAAGCTTATGACAGGGCCGAATTTACAAAGAGATCTCCTTCAGATCATTATTAGATTTCGCAGTCACAAATATGTCATAACTGCTGACGTGGAGAAAATGTTTAGACAAATTCTCATACATCCTGATGATAGAAAATATCAGCAAATTTTGTGGAAAGAAGAGCCTAATTCAGATTTTAAAGTATATCAATTAAACACAGTGACGTATGGCACAGCATCTGCGCCTTATCATGCCATGAGGTGTTTGAATGAACTGGCTAATATATAAGAAAAAGAATTTCCATCTGCAGCAAAGATTATCCGTGAAGATTTTTATATGGATGATTGTTTAACAGGTGGAAGTACGATAGAAGATGTAATTTGTCTACAACAACAATTACAAACCATTTTACAGAACGGAGGAATGCTGTTACGCAAGTGGAGATCCAACGACAAGAGAATTTTACAAAACGTCAAGAACTCAGGTAAAACACCTTTATTGGTTCTAGATGAGGAAGCTAGTAAGACCCTAGGATTGCTTTGGAATTCAACAGAGGACTGTCTCCAGTTTAAAATGAAACTGTCAACACAAAACCCAGAAACTAAAAGAGACGTTGCTTCAAGGATTGCACACGTATATGATCCTCTTGGACTTGTCAGTCCTGTATTAATCAAGGGTAAGATCTTGATGCAATTATTGTGGGCAGACAAGATGGAATGGGATCAGTTATTACCACCAAAATATTTAAAGATTTGGATAGATTACTATTCGTCTCTAGAGCAACTTAATAATACCTACATACCGAGGAATGTGAATCCTGGGAATTTATTAAAAACTTTTAATTTATTCGGATTTAGTGATGCTTCCGAAAAGGCATTAGGTGCTTGTTTTTATGCAGTCTACAGAACACATCAAGGTGTTTACATTTCCAATCTGATTTGTGCAAGGGCAAAAGTGGCACCCCTGAAGACTGTCTCATTACCAAGACTTGAATTAGAGGCAGCTCTTCTACTCGCAAAACTCCTAAAGAAATTAGAAGAAGCTTTATTGGATAAAATAGATACAGTGAGACTATGGAGTGACAGCACTATAGTCTTGGGATGGATCAATACCGAGACAAGATTGTTGAAGACGTTTGTAGCAAATCGGGTAGCGAAGATTAGAGAAATGACAGAACATGCTGTGTGGAAACATGTTTCATCGGAAGAAAATCCTGCGGATATTCTCTCTAGAGGTATTGCAGCAGCAGAGCTTCAAAACAAAAGGCTTTGGTGGAAGGGACCTCCATGGCTCAGTACTCCTAATCCACATCCAGAATACTCGAAAGAAGCAGAGACCGAGTTACCAGAATTGAAAACAACAGTGACATTGATTGTTACCTGTACAGACAGCCTTTTACATAGATTCTCATCATTTTTTAAGTTGTGTCGTGCAGTTGCAATTTGGCAACGATTTATTCGTAATTGCAAGTATAAAAATATGAAGACAATTGGTTCAATAACTGTTGAAGAGGTTTAACAGGCCGAAAATAAAGTGGTCGAATTGATGCAGCTAGAGACTTTCCATCATATAAGACAGTGCTTGAAGAACAAAGTGCGATTCCCAAAAAGAACTGCATTAAAATCACTCAGCTTATTTATCGATGAACAAGATGGATTGATAAAAGTGGGAGGAAGACTCCGATTTTCTGACCTAACAGAAGAACAAAAACATCCAATTCTTCTACCTGCAAATCATAAAATTACAGAGCTGAGCATGAAAGGAGAACATGAACGTTTGAAACATTGCCCACCAGAACAGTTATTACACGCAGTTCGTCAAAAATATTGGCCTATTTCTGGTAGAAGAATAGCCACTAGGATTGTCAAACGGTGTCTCAAGTGCTTTCGTTTTAGCCCTGATGTTTCAGAAGTACGCATGGGAGATCTACCAAAAGAGAGAGTCACTTCAGTGATTCGACCATTTATTACAACGGGAATAGACTATGCAGGACCAATCTCTATCAGAGAAAGTCGCAGAAGAGGAAGAATACACGTAAGCAAAGGCTACATTGCAGTTTTCATTTGCTTCAGTACCAAAGCTGTCCATCTAGAGCTTGTGTCTGACCTTACAACAGACGCATTTTTAGCAGCACTTCAAAGATTCACTGCCCGTCGGGGTTTGTGTAAACAAATATTTTCGGATAATGGAAAGAATTTTGTTGGCGCTTCAAATGCCTTAAAGGAAATAGTCTTTCCTGGAGAAACAATCTAATTTTATAGCATCTTCCGTCGCTCGACAGCAAATCAAATGGCAGTTTATGCCTCCACGATCGCCTCACTTTGGAGGATTGTGTGAAGCTGCAGTGAAGATGATCAAAAGACATTTGTTAACAGAAACGCAAGGTCATTCTTTTACTTATGAAGAAATGTATACCATATTATGCGACATTGAGGCTGTACTGAATTCACGCCCTCTTACACCTTTACCAAATGATCCTAATGACATTCAAGTTTTAACCCCCGCTCATTTCATTATTGGCGACTCACTAGTCCAGCCTGTACAATTAAATGTAAGCATTGAACCTGATAATCGTTTGTCTCGTTGGAAACACCTCCAAAAGGTTAGGCAAAGACTTTGGCAGCGGTGGCAGCGAGAATACCTCCAAGAACTTCAGAAAAGATTAAAATGGCACGATTCGAGTCAACGAATTAATGTTGGTTCCCTAGTCCTTCTCATTGAGGACAATGTCCCACCATTACAGTGGCCTAGGGGTAGAGTAATGAAAATTCATCCAGGACCAGACGGAGAAGTTAGAGTTGTTACTATTAAAACAACTACTGGAATATTTACCAGAAGTGTCAAAAAGATTTGTCTTTTACCAATAGAAGATGAAGACTGCAAGAAAAAATAGTACATATTATGTAACTAATTCATACATTGTGTAATTGTTTTGATAATGTTATTATTGGGATATTGAAATGTTAAAATATCAAATAATTTGTTGAAAGAATACCTTTCAAGGGGGGCAGAATGTTACTTAGAATGTATGTACTGCAGGTGGCACTGACGGTTGCCAAGACTTTGTTTAGTGGTTACGATTCAATGGCTAAATAAATGTCACATATTGTGAGTTTTCATCCTTCTCAATTAACAGCAGCCGTTACCTGCATTGCGCTCACGAACCGCGAGCCGGTTCGGCGAGCACAAATCCTGGACAGACGAGGTATGTATTGAGAGAAACCGATTTCAGTTGGAAGGAGTCATAACAAAAGCAATGGAATTCTAATTTCACAATCAAACAAAACATGAAAGACATCGATCCTAGCCGCGAAGTACACTTCACCCACTACCACCAAGACCAGTTGTCGCCGTTAGATTCAAATCTCGATTTCCGCAGCGTTTTCCGCCGGCGCGTTTAGCGTGTCGCGGTGCAGCGTGCTCGGGGCCCTAAATTAGGTCCCTGGGGAGCGCCGTGTCGCTGGTGAGGCGCGGGTGGCGGAGGGGGTGGGGCGGGGCGGGGAGGGGAAGGGGGCGTGCGCGGGGCTCTAAATCGCGCGCGGCGACGCCCCGCGTGTTGCCGCTGAGGCACGGCCTGTGGCGCGGCCTAGAGACGCATACGGCGCATTGTTTACGCATCAGGCGCTTACCGAGCCCGCGTTTCCCCGCGACATCTTTCAAAACAGTCTGACACTACTGAAAAAAGAAAATTAAATAACTAGTGGTGCTAAGACTGCACGTACTTTCTCACCCGTAATTTCATGCACAATTACACAAAAAGAACCGGGAGCGGCAGCTCAGAGCATCAACTGATGTCGCTGCAGCGTCTCTGACTGGGCGGTCCTAGGTTCGAGTCCTGATGGCGGCAGGATTTTCGACACTAGCTTTTCAGCTAGGTCGAATTCAGTCGCTGTCTGGAGGATAATTCTAGCTGCCGCCTGCTCTGATCGGTAGTTTTCCGTGGTTTCTCCAATCAACACCAGGCGAATGCCGGAGCAGTACTCTACCAAACGGCCACGGACCGCGTGCGATCTTTCCTTCCTCTTCCTTGTCCTATCTCTCCCTTTACGCACACGCTTACACTAACATGCACTACACTACCACATATTCCGGGAGACCGGTCGGGAGCTTAGAACTTGTCTCGGCTGGGGCAGTGTCCCGTTGGTGGGAGAGTCCTGGTTAGGGGGAAACCCCACTAGCCGACGGTAGGTCGGTGCCGGATCTCGCCATCCAGCCGGGAAAGATCATCGCCATCTCCCGAGAAAAAACATGCACTACACTAACGGGACTAATGACCAAAGCTGTTGAAGTGCCAGGAAACACTAAAAAATCAATCAAATCACAAAAAGGACTCATATTCGAAAAATTCTACATGACCTCAATTCAAAATCTATCTTTAAGGAACAAATTTCATTAAGGGACAAAAATCTCAGTCTTCATAATTGTAGTTAAAGGAAGCCGCCGAAAAACATTTTGACCTTTGGGAATTATTCGAAAAATCAATGTTTTCAACGAAGCGTTTCAAGGATTTCAACGAACAGATCTGCACCGTTCTCTTCAACGTCCTTTACACTATCCAACAACAAAATTTAATGAAAAACGATTATGTTTGAAAATTTTGAATGTGTCCTTGAGCTTCATTTATAGTACCCCCAAAATTAAAATAGCAGTTTCAAATTCAAGGGGCCACGACATCAACCGTATTCATCGGGGAATATCAAATTTGAAGAAAATAGGCTGGACGGTTTAGATGCTAGCGCTATTCACAGACGGACAGACGTTTTGCCGTCAATCGATTTTTCACATCAAGGACCCACAAAAGATGAATTCTGGCTACATGACATGTTAGAGGATTTTGTTTTAAATTTAACAACTGGACTTATCCACTTTTTCGTTACCAGGGTCCAGCAATAAGAGATTTTCTGCAGAAAATGCGGCGTTTTTTCGCGCGTTGCATTACATAACTTTTTCTCAACTCCGTAGCGAGAAAGTAAAAATTAAAATGATAATAATGTTATATGGAAAAAGCACTTAATTAAGGCAGTTCGTTTGCGAGTGCAATACAATGAAACCCCTTTAAGCGGTCACCAATATTTCCGCAAAAAATGGTCCTTTTGTAAGTCAACACTTAATGAAATATATGAAGTTACTAGAACCTAAATCAAATTGAATTGTGCTAATCGCTGTGAAATATATGTTTCCTTTAACATTTTAATCATAGTAAATGACAATAAACAAGTTAATAATGACAATAAACAAGTTGATAATGAAATTGAAAATGAATTATTTTCTGGTATAAAAATAAAGCATCTCATAATAAATCACAAGTTCGCTTTTTTGGATTCATTGTTCATAGTTAGAATATTAAGAAAACACAGGAAATTATAACTATGTAAACACAACATTACTCTATTTCTCTCATGCAAGAAAATATTCTCTGAAAAACGCAATGAAGAATTGCAATGAACAATTCTTAAAAAAACTCTCCATAGACTTTTTTTGTACCCGTGCAGAACCATAGTTAAACTAAGCTATTCAGAGGCGTACATTCTTGAATCATTATTTGAAATCGGGATATTTAAGAAAAAATTGGTACGCGAAATCTTTAAGCCGTTAATGTGCAAATCTTTATGTTAATGTTTTGTTATATGCTCTATAGTACAGAAAATATCATGGGGTAGATTTTATTAAAACTTTTGGTAGGGATAGTGCCAAATGTTCTTTATGAGATGATATAAACGCTGTAGCGTCGCCTGGTCCGGCGCCGGTGCGTCGGGCCGCTTCGGGGAAACCCGCGTTAAGCCGGATGTGGGTAGAGGGTGGCGGCACCACGCCGCGCCGGTTGGAAAAGCCCTCAGGAATCCCGGCTGGAATTTCCTTCAAAGGGACGCGCGCGGATGCGAGTCTAAGAGGTGTCGGTTGTAGCTCTGGAAAGGCTGGCCAGCGAGCCGTGTGTCGCCCGCTGCTTGTAGGGTGGGGGCGAGCCGGCGGATATTTAAGGCCGCGCCGACAGGCGCCTCGCGGGATATGCTGGGTGTCGAAAGACGAGAGGTATCTGCAGTGCAATCCTTGCACGTGATCTTCGGGTCGAAGATCGGTTTGGCAACAAGCCATGTAACTGGTGTAGTTACGGGACTCTATGTCCGACAGCTTCGCACTTCGCGTTGCTTTTTGCTGCTTCCGAAGCAGTGGTTCTGGGCGAGGCCTAGGGGACTGTCGCGGGGTTTCGCGGCTAAGAGAATCGAAAGGTTGCCAAGGGGCTAGATTTTTGTATCATATCATTGTACATTAATTGTAAAAAATCTGTAAATATATTGTATTTATTCAATCAGAACAGTCGTCTGTGTTTTTCACTCTAGTACGTCACAGACTCGGAACCTTTCTTTTCTAAAACTGGTGGCAGCGGTTACTGTTAACTCACGTCGGGGTGCCCGCACCAATTCCTGCCATTTTTGTTTTCTAAAACTGGTGGCAGCGGTTATCGAAAACTCACGTCGGGGCGCTCGCAGCAAATTCTGCCACTTTTCTTTTCTAAAACTGGTGGCAGCGGTTACTGTTAACTCACGTCGGGGTGCCCGCACAAATTCTGCCACTTTTCTTTTCTAAAACTGGTGGCAGCGGTTACTGTAAACTCACGTCGGTGTGCCCGCACCAATTCTGCCATTTTTCTTGTCTAAAATTGGTAGCAGCGGTTATTGTAAATTCACGCCGGAGTGCCTGCGCCAATTGTTGCAATTGTAGTTCAAAATTGGTTGCAGTGGTGCTTAGAACTCACACCGGGTGGTTGTGCCAATTGCAGTTAATAATTGGTTACAACAGATTAAAGACTCACGTCTATCATTCAGCTTTGTGGAAGCAGTCACTACGTTCGCAACGAACGGGGAACGCGGAAGTCTGCAGCAGCATCCGCGGGGACATCAGTGCGGCATCAGAGCCATCGGTGCGCGCTGATTAATCAGAACAGCACGAGTAAAGACAGTGTACGCAGTTAAACGTGCATACGCGTCGTAAATACGTGGCGCCGGCAGTGTCGCGCACGCCACGAGAAACCGAAAAGTGCGGTGTTTCGGTACGGTAGTTTCGGGGCGGTACAATCCGGCTCGGAACCTTTCTTTTCTAAAACTTGGTACTGGTAATTGGAACTGGTACTGGAACGAGCTGATATTGGCACTGGAACTGGGGCTGCTGATATTTGCATCACCGGAAGAACACATCACGGACCGACCTGAACGAGAGGAAGGAAGGAGGCCACAAACCGGATCCAGATGGCGCTCACGCGACACCGAGGTCAACTGAACGTAAGTGTGTTTTTTGTTCTGGCCGGAGATCAATTCAGGCAATATGGCTTTCTTAGCGGGTTATAGGAAAGAGGTGCTTGTTAGGGTCGCGATGGAGATGGGGGAAACATTACAAGGGAACGAAACCGTTGTTAAACTTAAATCAATCATTACGGAAAGCGAGCAGTACGAGGAATCATTCGTGAAACAACTCGCTGACCAAGAAAAAGAACAGGTTGCAGAAATACGAGAGCAGGAAAGATTACGCGAAGAGAGAGTGTTAGAGCAGGAAAGATTACGCGAAGAGAGAGTGTTAGAGCAGGAAAGAATACGCGAAGAGAGAGAGCAGGAAAGAATACGCGAAGAGAGAGAGCAGGAAAGAATACGCGAAGAACGCGAACGGCAATTTGAACTTGAAAAGTTAAAACTAACGAATCAGGCTCCCACGCGTGTTTCCATAGGTAGTAGCGACACGGGAAATCGAACTAATATTCGTATTAGTCAAGTCATGGACAAATTCAAAGGCGAAGGCGACGATATTACGTTGTTTTTAAGTGTTTTCGAGGCGCATGCTCGCCAGCTTGGCATTGCGCCGGTCGAATGGGTAAGCCATTTAATGGGTTTACTCCCTAATGAGGTGAACAACTGGCTCGTAGTAGGATCCGATTCACCGGATCAAGATTATGACCTAATTAAAGAACAATTATTAGATATGTACAAGTTCACGGCAGAAAAGTGCCGGCCGATGTTTTGTAGTCACGTAAAAGGTGCAAAGACCACTTGGAACGTCTATGCACGTGAATTAGCTAGTTATTGTAAAAAATGGGTCTCAGGGTTAAAGATAGAAACATTTGAGCAATTGCTAGATCTCATTGTAACGGACCAGATGAAGCGAAAGGTGCCGGCGGTTATGCGTGACCATTTCATTGATGTGTGGGGTGAGGTTTCTGCGTCCCAAGATTTGGCACGCAGGCTGGACACCTACGAAAACAACCGGGCTAGCGGATATAAGAAGGATTTCTCGCGGTTCGGCAATAAAGAGCAGGCAGGCGAACGGAAATGGCCGAAGGCGACGGAAAGCGCGCCGACCACTTCCAAAACGGCAGTGCCGAAGGTAGCTAGTAACGCGGAGTTCGAGAAGCCGCAAGAACGGACGTGTTACTTATGTAAAAAAACAGGTCACATAAAAAGATATTGTCCTCAATATAACAATAAACCTAGCGAGAAGATGTGTCACGTGGCCGACGCTAGTGCGCCAGAGTTATTGTCTCCACACACATTTCTTGCCAAAATTTGCGGCGAAACAGTCACCTGTCTCCGTGACACGGGGGCCACGATCGATGTCATCAACGCAAAGCACGTCACGCCGACACAATATACCGGCGAGTCCGTATGGGTTCAGCAGCCCCTGGACGAAGCGCCGAAAAACCTACCGGTAGCCAAGGTAGAGATTGTAGGGCCATTCGGTACTCTTGTTACAGAGGCCGCAGTCGCAAAGAACTGCGACTTGCCTTATTACATTTTTAGTAATCGTTCTGCTACGATTTTGAAAGAAATAAAGCAAGGTTTCTTAGAACCACAGCCTATCTGCGCTGTGCGGACTAGGGCGCAAGCAGTTGCTGAGCGCGTAAGGACAGAGGGGCCCCCGGGTGCAGACAATGCAGGAAACGAAGCGCCGGGCGACGCGCCGCAGACAATAGAGGCGGTAGAGCAAGCCGAGAGTACGGGAAACGACCGAGAGCAGGTCGCGTTCCAGGTAACCGCTTCGGAAGAAACCGAGGATGACAATAGAGTTGGTCAGGGCGAGGTCGACGCCCCGGGCAACTCAGAATCAAACTATCAGGAATCTGAATTAGATTTCGGTAGCATTGCTTTGGCTCGTTTGGACCCCACCGAATTTGCTACAGCTCAGAGACAAGACGAGGAGCTCGCGCCGTTGATTGAGCGTGCGGAAGGACCCGAGACGGATCGGCGCGATTATGTTATGAAAAACGGCCTATTGTTTCGTGTCCGGCATAGTAAGCGCGGAGAGCAGTTCACTATGTTAGTAATACCGCGGGTGTATCGTGGCACGATATTAAAACTCTGTCATGAAGTTGCTCACGGTCATTTAGGGGTCACAAAAAGCAAAGATGCCATGGCCAAATATTTCTTCTGGCCGAATTGCTATAAGGATATTGAAAACTATGTGCGTAGTTGCGACAGTTGCCAACGAGTCGGAAACGGCGGCGAAAAACTTCGCGCGCCTTTGAAAATTGTTCCTATAACGGGCGAGGCATTCGAGAAAGTGAATGTCGACGCGTGTGGCCCATTTCCAGAATCGGTCACCGGAAACAAGTTTATTTTAACGGCGATGTGTTTAGCCACGAAGTATCCCGAGGCTATTCCGATGCGGGACCTAACTTCGGTCACTGTAATTGAGGCATTACTAGAATTATTCAGTAGAATAGGATTTCCACGCGAATTGCAAACCGACCAGGGCACTTGCTTCACGAGTGCTTTGACAGCGGAATTCGCCGAGCGGTTTGGCATTAAACTGGTGAGAAGTTCGCCGTATCATCCTCAATCAAACGCAGTCGAAAGAATGCATCGAACTATGAACCGGCTTATGAAGGTTCTGTGTTGGGAGGCAGGGACGGATTGGGAATGCCAGCTTCCCGCTATTATGTTCGCGTTGCGCACGAGTGTGCACGAATCATTAGGTTTCTCTCCTGCCGAATTGGTGTACGGGAAGAATCTCCGTACCCCCATGACACTTCTTTATGAAAGGCTTGCGGGAACTGCGGAAAGTGAAGAAAATTCTGTAGTTGAGCATGTATTCAAATTAATCAATCGTTTGAAACGCTCCCGTGACCTAGCTCACAATAGAATGGCTGAAGAACAGCAGAAACGTAAAGTGTGGTATGACCGGAAGGCGGTCTCACGTACTTTCGAGATAGGCGCGAAGGTGTTGGTTCTCGCACCTAACAGGACGCGGAAGCTCGCGGTTCAGTGGATAGGGCCGGGCGAGATTCGCGAGAAAATTTTGGAGCATAACTATGTGGTCCAGATGCCGGGGCGGAAGGAACCCCGCGTCTATCACATTAATATGCTTAAAAGATACCACCAGCGGACAGAGTACTTGAATGTGCTTAGTTCTACGACTGTGACAGACGCAGGTGACGAAGACGCGCTAGATCGCCATGCGCTTAAATTGGATTGTTGCGACTTTGACGCGGAAGAAATGCTGAGCGGGACTGAGGTCGAACCGGAGTTTCGCGACGCTCTGAATACGGTCATTTGTAAGTACAGGTCAGCTCAGAATGTTAATGCAGATGCGCTTAGCCGCATGTTTAATGATGTGAATTGATCCACCGGCGAGAATAGGGAACACGCACGTTCATGACATGTATAAATGTCGGTGAAATTCTATATAAATAATTTTGTAAATTCAAGGGTAAAATTGTTTTGTTTTTTTTGGATATTTTTATATGTAGATACATACATGTGTCAATAAATTCAGTTAAGAACGGCACATGATGTATGTAACGAATTCCACAATTATGTAATATTTCAATGTAAAGTAAATGTTTGTATTTCAGGATCTTATGTAATTCAAGATGCGTCAAGAATTATTATGTAATATTTCAATGTAAAGTGAATGTTTGTATTTCAGGATAATATGTAATTCAAGATGCGTCAAGAATACTTATGTATATTTATGTATATAGGAGTAAGGTTTAAATGTACTGGCAACATAGCTTAGGTGAAAAGGAAGGGGGGACAGCCCAGAGATTTATTTCACACATTTCGATTAAATAGGGTTTGATATTTTGGTATAATTATGTTCATGTTCATATAAAAATTAGGATGTAGAGGTCTCACGACCAGGTAACTTAGCAGAATTTTTTTCCTGGGCATATTTTGCTGCGAAAAAAAATTCTCACCCCCGGCATGGGAGGGTCTGTAGCGTCG